>VMDR010002317.1:0-95172 GCA_007922815.1 Macrotus californicus
CAAAATTCACTCTTCTAGTATATGGTTCTATCAATTTTGATAAATGCATATAGTCATATAACCATCACCACAATCAATATTATAGAACAGGTTTCTCATCTCCAGAAATTCCCTTGCGTTCCCCCTTTGTAGTCCTTCTCTGCTGTCATACCCTGCCCCTGGTAATACACTGATCTCTCTTCTGTCCCTATAGTGTTGCCATTTCCAGAATATCATATAAGTGGACTCATTACTTAGCATCATAGGCCCCAATTGTAACTGAATAGTAGTTGTAGAAATGGATCTAGATCTATGAATAGTCATGTGTTAGACTCTTGTAGTTCTGAACTCTTTATTCTCCACACATGGAGTTATCACAAGGAGGACCAGGTTCTGGGTTTATGGCACGGAGGGCCAGCTTTTGGGTTCAAGTCCCAGGCCCCTCACAAGCAGTTGTTCCTAAGCTTTCTGGACTCAAAAACTTGCTATTAGAGCAACTTGCTGCCTAGGACATTCTGAGGCTGACTTCCAGTTTCCCTTTCAGGGACTTGTCAGGTTTTTGCCAGTAGCCCAGAGTCCTTACTGCCTGGGAACAAGGGGCTAGGGGTGGCCTCCACTGTTTTGCTTAATGGGACAGAGTTCTAGGGAAGGGATCTACCTCACTAAGCCTCAGCCTGAAAGTGGGAAGCCATGGAGAAGGCCTGAGGGTCTGAGGGAGCTTCTGAGCCCATTTCTCCAGCTGGAAGTTGATGCCCTGGAAAGCATCTGGGTCCTAAAAAATGCTCTTAATGACGAGGGATGGGATCTTTCTGTAGTGACCACAACTGTGAATCACCCCTGCGTTGTCGGTTCATGCAGGAGACACAGAACAATATCAAAATATCTGACAGCATAGATGTGTGACTTCCCTTTGGGAACTACAGTTGCACATATCCTAGGCTTCTTAAAGTTGTCCACAACTCACTGATGCTCTGGTCATTTTTTAGGCCTCTGCCCACTCCAATCATTTTAAATAATTTCTATTACTATATCTTTAATTTAATCTTTTCTTCTTCAATGTCTAATTTACTGTTAGTCCCGTCCAGTGTATGATGAAGAACTCAACAAAAACTGGAATATATCTTCTGGAGGGCAGGCCCCTTGTTGTACAGGCTTCCCCCACTAGGTGAGTGTTCTAGGAATCCATCTGTATCAGTGTACCAGCTGGCGTTGTTGTGAGAGGCTGTGTTTGGCTTCAGTGAATATTTTTGAAGACCGTTTCAGCACATTTGCCCGTTTCATGATGGGTGATTTACGAGCGCACCTGCCCACGCCGTGCAGAGTGTTTAGCAGTTTTTGACCAAAAATGGCGTGACTCCCATACCCCACCCTCCCTATTCACCCAATCTTGCCCTGAGTGCCTTTTTTGTCTGTTTACCTGGATGAAAAAAGTCCTCAAAGGGAAACTTTTTGCTGATGGGAAAGAGGTAAAACGAAAAACAGCAGAAGCGCTAAAAGGCATCAGCGAGTTCAAAAACTGTTTTAAGCAGCGGAAAACAATGTCTCGATAGGTGCATTGCATCAAGTGGAGAGTGCTTGGAAGATGGCTGAAGTTTAAAGATGTCAGAAAAAGTACACAATTTTTATAAATAAAGTCTGTTTGGGGGGAGATCGCCCTCGTATTTTTCATCTCAGATATTGTAGTCACAATTTGAGTCTTTCTTATATCTTCCAAGTCTCCATTTAACATGATTGATATTTCCTTTAGCTATTTGAACAAGCAGAATACAGTTACAATATTTTTAATGTCCTACATGTGCCACTTCTGGGTTGGTTTCTTTTTCTCCTTATTACAGGTCATATTTTCCTACTTCTGGTATGCCTGGTAGTCTTTGACTGAATGTCAAGCATTGTGAATTTTACCTCCTTGGGTGCTAGATATTTTTGCAACGCAATAAATAGTCTTGAGCTTTGTTTTAGGGTTCCGTTAAGCGACTTGAGAACAATTTGATACTTTAGGGTCTTACTTTTAGCTTTGCTCTGTGAGATCAGGGCAGCAGTTAAACTATGGCTGGTAATTGTCCACTATTGGTGCAAAACCCTCCTGTGTATTCTACTCCATGGCCAGTGAACTATCAGATTTCATAATAAATGTCAGATGCAGGTGTGAAGAGGCACTCTTTCTGGCCCTGTGTGAGCTTCAAGGACTATTTTCTCTAACCCTTTTACATGGCGTTTCCTTCCCCTCAGTAACGTCCTCACGTGCGTGCACTGATCTGTGCTTCATGGAACCATGAGTGTGTGCATGGGTATACAGAGGTTTATTTGTTTCAAAATTTTAAAAGCTGCTTTTGTTTCATTACATTTGTTTCTTAATTATGTAAAGTATTTCTATGGGTCCAAAGTTAAATCTATAAAAAGACATTTTAAAGAGGCCCAACATCTATCCTGATTCTGTACCCTATTCTCTCCCTGCCCAAATAAGGAATGTTTCTTTAATTTTATGGCTCATCCTTTCATTTTTAAATATATTCAAATAAAGGCATCTTCTCTCTCACTCCTTAAGTAGTTGGTAGCATATTATACAAACTTTTGTTAGCTTCACTTAGCAATGTACCCTGAAGATTACATCATAGTAATATACAGCAGTGTGCTTCCTTTCTTCTTTATGGCTCCCAAGTTCTCCTTTGTGGGGATGCACCGTTGTTTTGTTCAGCCTGTTCCCTAGGTGGACATAGGGGCTCTTCTAGTCACTAGCTATTGTGAATAGTACTCTAGTGAATAACATCCAGCTCTTTTGCGTTATTGCCAGCTTATCTTTGAAATAGATTTCTAGATGTGGGAGTGCTTGATCGAAGGATAAACGTATATACAAATGCATGTAAGTGTCTCCAAATGTCATTTTGTGTTTCGACCAGCAACATATGAGTGCCTCTTCTCCAGTTTCCCCACAGAGTGTATATCAAACCTTTGGATTTTATGTTTTATATTCTTTCTGTCTGTCTGTCTATCTATCTGTCTGTCTATCTACCTACCTACCTTCCTACTGACCTATCTGAGTGTCTGTCTGTCCCTTTATAAATGTAGTCTTACCGTGCGGGGTGTATTTTACTTGCTTTTGGTATATATATTTTTTGATGCAGGAAACTGCATTTTCGTCTCTCTCAGCAAACACTTGAGGGTCAAGCACAAAAAGTGTGCCACGGCCTAGACTTGCCGTGGAGGAGAAGTCACTTTTGGCCTCAGGTGTCAGCTAAGAGTCCCAGCCCAGTTTACCAGAGACATTGCCTATCGGGAGTCCAATGGCATTGCTTGCACAGCTGAATGAAAGTGCAGCTTTTTTTTTTTTTTGCACGTAGCCAGTGATTTTTGTGTGGATTATCTTAATGGGGTGAAGGGACCTGTGGTGCTTTAAACGTCTCACATGTAGGGGAAATCACCTCTCGTGGGCTGCTGGCTTGGTGTCACCAGTTAAGTGACTGACGTCTAGACACCAGACGCCAGCATGGTGACGTGCAGCACCATGCCCAACGGGCACCGCTGCTCCTATACGCCTTAACATGCGGTCTTTACTGCAGAAGACGAGGATCAAGGCAGCTCTCATGGAGCTGCCTGGTGCTCTGGTGTGCTTAGTGAGCAGCACTCACCCCTTACCTGTGCGAGCATGCCCGACAGTGCCTCAGAGGGCTGGACGCCGGTGTATGTACTCGTGTGTCATGAGACCCATTGTGGCCAGATGGCACTAGGTCTCGTGTCAGCTGCTGTGGCTACAGAGACTTCCTTGAGTGCTACAGGGCCGCGGAGAGTTTGCTGGCAATTTCATTGCTGACCTCTCACGTCAGCTGTTTGGAAAGGTCTGGCCAAGGTCAGAGCACAGCCCTGGTGGAGTGACGTGACGAGGGCAGAAGTCAGCTATTTAGAGGCGTGGAAGGCACAAGGAGGTTCTCTAATCAACGATGAGGCCAAATGTAGTAGTTGGTTCAGTCTCAGAGAGATGGCTCACGAGTTCCTGAATTTTTTCCCCACTTTCAATCACAGGAAGACCTTGACCAAGGAAGGTCAAACTGAAGATGAGAAACCCACAACCTTTATGGTCCTTGTCATTAACCTGGGATATAGTCATGGCATAGTAGCAGTCACTTGTAAAAATGACTGTGGAGCATTAAGCACTTGCTAAAAATGTGTCCAGGTTGGAGTAGCGTGAGGTTTGTAGTGGTTTCCGCTCAGGTTCTGAACCGAAGGAAACCCATGGCGATGTTACGTGAAGGGAAGCTTGCTTTCCATGCACACCTCATCTGTACCGGGCAGTGTGCTGACCCGACACCCCCCATCGCATGCAGCGCCCCCGCATACCTGTGAGGTGGGCGAGACTCCCCATCTTACAAGTAAGCAGGTGCATTTCAGAAGGCCGAGAAACTTCCCCAGTGCTACACAGCTAGTAACTGGCAAGACTGTTTCAATTACAAGTCTGGTTAATTCTAAAACCAGTGCTGGTAACCTCTGCCCAGGTGGGGTGGTGACAGTGGGAGCAGAGTGGCACGAAAGCCTGGGTCCCGTCGGGAGCTCTAAAAAGAGACTTTTCCTTACCACAAGCTTTCCACATGCCTGGCATCATGCTCTGGAACCTGCTTGTTCTCATTTTGTAGTCAAAAGTATGTGCCAACCCACTTTAAAGTCCCACCTGGTATGGCTCAGTTGGTAGGGTGTCATCCCATAAACCAAAGGGTTGCGGGTTCAATTCCTGGTTAGGGTACATGCCTGGGTTGAGGGCTCATTCCCCAGTTGGGGCATGGGCAAGAGGCAACCAACTGATGTTTCTTGCACATCGTAGCTTCTCTCCCTCTCCCTCCCTTCCCCTCTCTCTGAAATCAACAAGCATGTCCTCCAGTGAGGATTACAAAAAAGGTACATGCCAGCCCATGTTGGAAATGAAAAGTCTGTGACACAAAAGGGCTAACTAAGTAAAACACTCAGGACCAAAGCCAGCACCCGGGCTTGGTCTGCCGCTTTCAAATTTTGTGCCCTTTCACATGCTTTTCTGCATTGGGTATTTGATATCTGAATTGCAACAGCATCTCGTTCTCTGAGGCCAGCTTCTCCTTTGTCAAATGTATATATTTAATACAAATAACTTGCTATTCAGGATTCCAAGTGCTTTATGAATAAAGCTCATTCTGTCTCGCTGATTGAAATAACCCTTCAATGGAGAAATAGATGAAGTGATGGTTCTTTTCTTCTCTACTTTCTAAATCTCATTGAAAAGGTGTTAGTTATGCCTCCAACATTCCCCATTTTTTTAATAAAAGGTCAGTGTCAGGCAGCACTTCTGAAGGAACTGCTGATTGAAACCAGAATTTCAATTTCAAAACAACAAAAGCTTGTATATAAGAAAGGCCCGGTGACCAGCAAATGAGGGCTTTTCGCCCCAAAGGCAGTGGTTCTAAATTTACTGGTAATATTTGAGAGGTCCTTTAAAGAGCCAGTTAGATTTTTACTCGGCTGTCTCAAGTTCGGCAATCAATTAATCGTTCTTGTGAGTCTGTCAGGTGTGAGGCGGTGGTGTCAGGCACATAAAAAGGGAGACACCTTGCACCCTAGCCAGGGAGATGGGTGCCTGAAGTGTGATTCACAAGACAGGAGTGAATGCCAGGTGCCACCTGAGTGGAGCCAATACCCAGAAGTTCAGAGGAGGAGCCTGTCTCTCCAAAGTCGACAGGCAGGTCCCTATGCCGCTTGGATGATGCCTTCTTCATCACATGCACGCTCTGTCTTGGTTTTCCTGACCCAGGAATGATTTAACCCCTTTCTGTGAAGGTGAGCCTCAGCCTCATAACTTTACTCACATGTCAGCCAGCAGCTCTGCCCTTCCAGGTCTAGGTAACTTTGCCTGAAGTCCTAGGTCCTTGTCCTATTGTAGTTGACAGCCCTTCCCAAGACATCTGCAAACCCCTGGGTATTGGGAATGTCCCATCCTCTGTCTGTTGTCTCCATTCTGCACCATGTTGGTCTAGACTGAAAATCCAACCTCTTTATCCATTTTCCCTAATACTTCTACTCACCCAAATCATCTGTGAGTGCACTAGACATTTTTTTTTTAACATTTGGAAGCTGGCGATAAAGGCTTCGTGTCACAAAGACTTAATGACTTCAAACTAATCATTATGCATCCCTATTTCTTAAAAAATGCTCCTTAGTGATCAGTTGCAGGTAGACTCACTGCAAAGCAGGTTCTGAGCTGATTTTCCTACAGA
Source organism: Macrotus californicus (assembly GCA_007922815.1). Classification (NCBI taxonomy): domain Eukaryota; kingdom Metazoa; phylum Chordata; class Mammalia; order Chiroptera; family Phyllostomidae; genus Macrotus; species Macrotus californicus. The sequence continues at coordinate 6,210 of VMDR010002317.1, forward strand.
GAGTTTCCTGCCAAGGGGGAGGGGATCCACAGTGCTGGGGGAGGGAAGGAAGCAGGACTGGGTGGAGGGAGAAGCTGGGCTGTGGTATCATCTTCCCAGCAAGGCCTCCCTAACTGCACAGGGTGCACCGAAGCTGGGACGGTCCTGCAGAGTTGTCCCAAATGGGCTTGCGGGGCTGACCTTCAGAGCCCTGCGTCACCAGGCACTGGCTGCAGAATCGCAGGAAGGGGAGCGAGCCCTGGAAAGAGGGCCATCCCCTGAGAGGGCTGCCAGCTGAGGTCCGTCTGCCTGGGGAATGAGACCTCAGTCCTGAAGGGGGGATCTTGGGGTACAGCCCAAAGTCCATTGCACCCCCCAGGGATCTTCTTCCCCAGCACCATCCCAGTTCTCTGGCATCTCTTGCTCTCCCTTTTTTAGGAGCAAAATGAAATATGCCCATGTTGGGCATCTTAGCCATTCTCCCACTTCTTGGCCTCCTGCTCACATCTGTGCCCTCAGGATCTCACCTTTCTGAAAAAGTCTTCTCTCGTATTTTTTTCTAAATGCTCTGTGTGTGTGAGTAGCATCTGAGGTTTAACACATTTATGCCCTAACTTTGTTTGTTCTACTTCAGTGGCAGCGGAGGTATGAGAGGTAAATTGCTGTAACGAACAGAAGGTGGGTTTAGGAATCTGAACCGTTAGGTTTGCAACTGGCTCTTCTTACCCTGTGGTCTTAGACAAGTCCCTTTGCCTCTCCAAGTCTGGTTTATTCACCTGGAAAACAGAGGAATAATTAGTGTAAGAATTAAATAGTGCTCTATTTGGTACTGAGTGGGGACCCAATAAATGCTGGATGCCTCCCTTCACACATCTCTTTGCTGACCCTTTCAATCACCATCCTTCAGCCCCTGACTTGATGAGCTGATGTCCAAGTGGCCCTGAAGATGCTGCTTCTGTTGTTTTTCTACACAAATTTGAAATCCTGCTTTTAAGCAAATGACCCTAAGAGGCCTCTTCACCTATTGTAAACTGCAAAACAGATGTCCAGGGTTGGGGAGGTGGGGGGTAGGGTGCACGGGGCTCAAGTTCAAGGACTTCTTGGGCAATATGTATGTTCACAGTGCCAAGGTTTCTTCAGTATTCTTCGTGTCTCCTGTTTATTCTTCCTTGTTCATTTAAAAAAAATTTAGACCCATAAATAAAATGTTATATGTCTTTGATTTCCTTTAAAACCATGCCTGATTTGCAGTAAAACTGTACCTTTCCCAGCTGGGAGCAATAGGCATTATTTTGAAATAATTAAGCATATTTATGATAAAATTATAATAATGAACACAGCTGTTGCTATATTATTTTGAAATATCTACAATCTGTTCAGTGCTGAGAATACCACCAGGTACTGTGGGTTCAGCAGGAACTCTTCTGTTTATTGCTCTATTTGTTGAGTTTTGACTCTAATAGTTTTTAATTTGTCAAATTAGAAAACAAAAATCAGCATGCCACCCGACCTTTTCAGTTCTCAGCTGTGGTATAAACAGTCACACCTGGGATCCCAGCTCATAGGACCTTAGGAAGAGGCGGGCTCTCTCAGACAGTAGAATATGAAGATACTGGCAAAGAAACTATCTAATCAAATGTTATTTAAGTTTCATAATAAGGTGAGATAGAGTCAGAAGTTGCAGCTGTTTTTCTTAAACCCCATTGTGAAGAGAGGCAAAGGCAGGCAAGTCACCCTTGTGCAACCTGAGTGTGGAAAGGAAACAGCCAGAGCATCATGGGTGGGACCAGGTTCAGAATAAGAGGCAGAACCTTAGAAAGACCTGAAGAACACGTGAGTCATAGTGGTGCAGCTCCGATGGAAAGAGAGGGTGTTTCCTGTGCCGACAGAAGCCAAGCTGGTCTTTTCGCTGTAAGTGCACATGTTTGGTGTCCCTTTGGGTGTCCAAATTTCCTCTTCTCATAAAGACACCAGCCAGACTGGATTAGGGCCCACATTACAAGCCTCATTTAATCACAATCACCTCTTTTAAGGTCCTATCTCCAAACAGAGTCGCATTCAATGTACGAATTGGAGGAGGGGAGCAATTCAGCCCAAAACAGATGTTTGTTTTTCGTATCTGAGGCGCAAGTACTTTCTAACAGCTTTCCCCCTGGTCCTGAGGGGCAGGCGCAAGTCCCTGGGAGGTGCTTACATGTAGCAAGATGCTACCATAAAACGCCTCCTGAAGGACCTCTAACTGTGGAACAGACGTGACTGAGGGAATGTCCTGAGCTGTGGTTGGCAAACTTACCTGCTTTGTGTCACCTGTGACAGAGAGCAGGACAAGCCTGGCTCACTCTTGTGCCTAGATCCAGGCTCTGGGTGATGCACAGTTCCCATCTGCCAGCAGCTCCTTGGTGCTCGCTAACACTTTGTCAAAAGGATCTGAAAATCAAGCTATCAGTCGGCACATATGAATAGCATATTTTGCTGGTCAGAGATTGCCTCTAACACCTGAAAGAAGTTCATTTTATCCATTATTACATCAAGTGCAATATTAATGGAATAGAATACTTCAGAGAGAAACTGAAGATCAGAGAAAAAGTGAGGCTGCTGCGGCTCCGTGTATAGTTTGGTTCTGAGCTTCCAGGAAGCCAAGACAGAGCAGGGAAACATGTCACAATTCCTGATGCTCATTATCAAGAATGTGGCTCTGGCTGGTGTGGCTCAGTGGATCGAGTGCCGGCCTGTGAACCAAAGGGTCACCAGTTCGATTCCCAGTCAGGGCACGTGCCTGGGTTGTGGGCCAGGTCTCCAGTTGGGAGTGCACAAGAGACAACCACACATCGATGTTTCTCTCCCTCTCTTTCTCCCTCCCTTCCCTTCTAAAAATAAATAAATAAAACCTTTTAAAAAAAAGAATGTGAATGTGTTATCAGTTGCTCAAGGAAGACAGCTTCTCACATGATGTTTTCTATAGAGCATATTCACTGAACTCACATTCTGAACAACGGTTTTGTAGGAAATGCAGATGTGAATTTCCTATAGGTGGCTTCTTTGGTGGTAAAAAGCTGTCCTATGATGAACTAAGCCACGTAGTTTCCTCTAGGGGTCTAACTCTATTCAAAGGTAAGACTTGGGCTACCGAGAGAATTTACAACCTGTTGATTTTCATTAGAATTACATGTTTGCTTCTTGTTTTTAAAATTAAAAGCATGTGACCCTTGAAGAAGGGATAAGAGCAAAACTGAAGGCAGATTTTTATTTAAATTCTCTAAGGAACAGCGCTGACTGATGTGGCTCAGTTGGTTAGGCATCATCCCACAAAGCAAAAAGTCACTCAGTTAGGGCACATGCCTGAGTTGCGCGTTCGGTCCCTGACTGGAGTGCATTCAGGAAGCAACCAACTGCTGTTTGTTTCAGAGCAGACCATGGTTATATGCTTCCTGCTTCTCGATGAAACTGGAGCAAGTCCTTCAGCATCTTTGCTGGGAAAGAGTCTTGACATTCAGTGGTTCTGGGCCAGGCCTCTAAGCCCCCATGTTCGTATTTCTTTGAATTCATCAGCACAAACAATGAAGATTTTTATGGCTTTCTAGGTGTGCATATGTAAAGATAACTCTCAAAAAGCTGTTTGTTTTCTTTCACACACCAGGTAGACAGTAGTATGGGGGTTATCAACATACAGTTCAAACAGCCTAATTAAAAAAAAAAAAGAAACATTATGTTTCTCTGATTTTCTACTCAACCAGAACTGTTTAATGCAAATGAAAGCATGAATTAAGCATAAAAACAACCTAATTGCTAATCATCATATTTTAATAATCACTAATTAGAGCAAATTTTAAGGAGAATACAAGCACATCAAAAACTTTCCTCATGTGTCCTTAATCTGTGTCCATCACTCACAAAGCCAACCCTGCACATCCCACCAGGCTTTGGAGGAACACACCATTTTACTCACACTGAACCTATTTCTTAAACGCAAACCCCTTTCCTAGGTATGGACCCAGAGGGCACATTCAATAGCTTCATCGGGTGACAAAGTTCCGAAGACCTGTGCTGAGCAGAGTCTTGTCCTTTTGGTTATGTTTTGAGAAGGAGAATGTGCCTTCACTAGTTCACCTAAGGCTCCAAATGCGAGCTCTTGCTCCCACCTTGGTGTGCGTGTTCCCTGGTGTCCTCGCGTCCCTCTGTCCTCAGGCAGGACTAAGCGAGGGAAAACCTGGACGGCCCAGCGTCAAGTACTGCCTGGCTTGGCTCAGAGAAGTGAAAAGCCTTCCTGTCAACTTGTGAATCTTTCAAGTTAGCATTGCTGTTTCCCCTAATTTACAAGGACTGGTGGCAAAGAAATCATCCCCCAGAATTAGGTATAACAATGCCCTGGTTCCTAAACATGTCTTAACCATCCAAATTTCACTGGAATGTAACAATATTCAAAAAACATTTCTGTGGAATGTGGGGAAGTTTAATGCCAAAGGAAGTTGCAATGCTGTAAAGCCCAGGCTGACACTGCTTTCCCGCTTCAGGATTAGTGCCCACTTCGTCCTTCTCGTCTCTACAGAGAAGAGTGAGGGGGGGCCTCAGTCACACCCGCTGCAGGTTGTAGGCACCCTCGGGACTGAGCCTGTGGCAGGCAGTCGCCACTTAAACCTACGACAATGTCAGCAACACCAGGTATTCTGTAAATCAAGGAAATGTCGGAGGACTCTGTGTGACAGAAGTTGTTACTAAGTTTTGGAGATGAAGCAAATAAACAATGACCTGATTTCAAGATAGGGTTCCTGAAAGAGCGGAAAAAATCAGCATAGGTTTGAATGTAGCGTTTGGTCCATATGCTGTCGTGGGCTAGGCTGAATGTGACGGGTGAAGCAGTAGGGGACTGAGCCAGCTCGTTACTTGACCACGTTGTAATATATGCAGGAGACACTCTTGGCTCTTAACAGTAATGCCCCCAGTCCTGCCCACTGGTGGGTCATGCTTCCTGCCTGCTGTTCCTGGCAGTGGGCTCTGTCAACTAAGTCCTGTTCCTCAGAGTGTGGTCCCAGGCCAGAAGCATCAGCATCACCTGAAAACCCATTAGAATGGCAGAATCTCAGGCCCACCCCTGACCCACCCAATCAGAATCTGCATTTTTAATGAGTCTCCCAGGTATCTGTTGGGCCCATGAAGATTAGGAATGCACATCCAAATTGTCCTCCCCAGTATGTCTGACTGCCCCACACTGTAGACTTCCAGGTACCCCCCATTCCATTCTGCTTCCGACTTTTTTCCCATCTTTATTGAGCTAAACGTGACAAATAACATTGTGTAGGTTTAAGGTGTGCAATGTGATGATTTGATATGGGTACGCATTGTGAAATGATTACCACAATGAGGTTAGTGAACACATCCATCACCTCACATAGTTACCATGAAAGTACGGAACACTTCACGAATTTGCATGTCATCCTTGTGCAGGGGCCATGCCAACCTCTGTCTCAGCCCGTCGAGTGTGTGTGCTGCCAAGGCCAGCACTCTGCTGCCAGTTTAAGCCCATTTCCTGCTTCCTTCCACTTCTCTAAATGCCACATGAATTCTTCACTAGCCTTCACATTAATTTTCCCTCTGTCTCTTCTCCCATTGGATAAAACAATAAGATACAAGGAAGGGAAGCAGGAAGAGGGGAGAGAGAGAAGGAAGGAAGGTGGGAAGGAAGGAAACGTGGGCGGTAGACAGGGCTGGGGGGACACCTGCATTACAGGTGCGCCGTAGTAGTGTCCAGTGCACACAACCATACCCCATCTGTCATTTCCATTCGAAAATGAAGCAGTTTACTTTCACACAGTGCTGAAAGAGCGTCAATTGGGAGAATAATTTGAAGGAAAATTGGCAATGTCTATTCAAATATTTTAAATGAACTTAAGAAAGTTCTCTTTGATCCAGCAATTTGAGAATTTATCCCACAGAAACACCTGCATAAATACACAAAAATGTATGTCAAAGCTAACTATTGTTGGACTGTTTCAATAGCAAAGAGCTGTAAATAGCCTAAAGGTATCAATAAGAGTTGTTCTGAAAAATCAGCATGTATCTCTGCAAAGCAGGACTACCCTGACATTAAAAAGAATTGAGGAAGGATTGTGTGTGCTCGTGCGGTGAGCTCTCGAGATTATATGGCAACTGAGAAAAAGCAGGTGCCAAACCACGGGCATGAAGTGGGCCCATTTGTGTTACTTGTAGTGTGTGTATACCTGTGTATATTTATGGAACATAGTTAAATTAATATTTCCACCCAGTAGAATATTCCGTAGTCATGGCACATATAAGTTTGGCAGCATTTTGAATAATTTGAGACATTTTCGTAATGTATTGCTAAGTTAAAAAAAAAAAGCAGGACATAGAGTCATGGTTTTTCTCTTCCACTTTTCTTGAGCATTTTCCAATGTCATTAAATTTTCCAGAGTACTAATGTCTCTATAATATAACTCCTGGGTTCTTAGGTTGTTTGTCATTTTTTTCAACTCATATAGGACATAAACATTTTTTAAACCTAATCTTGTTTTCAAATTTTAGACCCTTTTCTATGAAAAATGTCATGTAATTACTGGCTCTTAGGACATGACCTTTGATATTTATTGGGAAATTGGTTTCCAAATCCACAAAGATTTCTAAGGCAATGTCTTTAGTTTTTGTTATTGTGATTGGTTATTAAAAGTCATAATTTTTAAATTTGAGATAAAACAGGCCTTAATACCTTCTGTGCACCAAGCTCCCTTAAAGGCACTAGGCACACCGTCACAAACAAAACAGGGTTCCTGTGTTGCTACTCAAAATGTCGTCCCAGCCCGCCACCCAGTCCCATAATTACACCATGACGGGCGTGGAACCGTACACGCCCAGGGACCATGGAACACAGTGTGCCCACAGGGTGTTTGGATAACCTTCTGAGAAAGGGACCAGATCCTCCTACTTCACTTTGACCCTTCCTCCCCGCATTCTAGCTAAAGGTAACGGGAAAATCTCTTATTCCCATCAGAGTTCAAGTATTAAGTGCGCCTGCCTATAACCAGGAGGTGGACACGAATCCCAGTTTGTGTGTCAGGGTCTAGTGCTAGTCACATATTTCACAGATTTAGAAAGTGATGAGCCTCCTTTAAGGTTACGTACATTCATCCTAAACCTGCAGCCAAGCCTGGCCTTCGCACACCCCATTTCTCCCTGGCTGCTTAGAATAGACAGTTATCTAGCCTTCAGAGCACTTGCCCCAACTTCCAAAAAGCATCTCCAAGGAGAAGAAACAACCCAGCCTCCACAAGCAGCACTTTCCAATTCTCTTAATATTTCTTAGGTCCAAGAATTATAAACTAAAACATTCTAATTAGGCTGACTAAATGAAATTGCCAGTATTTTACTCTTTTTGTCCCGTAAAAGTAGCAATTTTATATGGTTCATCTACAACCTTCAACTGAATTCATCCTGTTCCTTTGCAAGCATATCCCAAAACTACCCATGTATTAGACCTAATCAAAACCTTACATCACGCCAAATGATTTCCACAGTGTCTGTTCCAGGTACAAAGAAAACAGAAAAATTATTAACCCAGGTTTATGCTTAGTTGTCACTTCCTGGTCAGATCATCAGTAAGATAAAATCAGAATTCAGCATTTCCCAGTTTGGAGGGAAAGAGGTTCCCTGCGAGACTCCTGGCTAACGCAGAGGTACAAGTCATGAGCAAACGTGGCCACGCGGACCCAGACCAAACACACTTCCTATCCCCACCCAAACGAGGCCGGTGTCCTTCTCTGAAAACAGACGTAATGCTGCCAATGTGCTGTGCATCCAAGGTTATTATTAATACAAATCTGTGTCCCGGAGATCCAGGGAGAAGAAAACAAGAAGGGGTGGGGGGAGCTTGAGCTTCAGCCTGAAATTGATGGAGTTCTCTTTTCTGTTATTCTTATCAGATTTAAACTCACTTTGTAAAAAACACACATTTAGTAATTTGGGAGAGGGTTCTGTTATGGGAAATGATGCCTCTGTGCTTGGAAAACTGGCCTGATTTCATAAAAGAATCTGAATTCTCTGTCAAAAGCTAGTTCATAGTTTTAAATGCTTTTTAACGTGTTGCTATTCACAGTGTAATCCATGGCTCGAGCCCATGTTTCTCAAACTCTAAAGCGCATATAAAGGGTCACTTCAGGTCCTGTTGGAAGCAGGCTCTGGGGTGGGGCCTGAGAGCCTGCATTTCTAACCAGCACCCATGTGCTGTGACTCTGCAGGGCCAGGGTCTCACCAAGGGCTGGGGTTTTCGTAGAGCATCCTTCTCGTGGCCTTGGTTGTGTTTTTCTGAATCAACAATCTGATCCTGCAGGACAAGATGCTGCAGCCAGCTCCTTTTCAGTGAACTTGCTCTCTCCTCGTTTGACTCTTTCTGCCTGTCCAATGGAGTTAACAGATCCACGTTGAGAGTTCACTGGAGGACAGAATCTTAGATCTTCTGGAAGGAGGGAACTTTGGGGATTGTCTGATTCCAAACCCTTTCCCCTCTGGCCTCACCCCAACAGGGCACTCATGCCTGAGAGTCTACCAAAGGGCCTGCAATTTTCCCTCTACCCCTGGGACCTGGGAAAGCTCTGCAGGATAGGGGCCTCTGACAGACACTGTCCAGGTAAGTGGAAGTGGCTAACAAACCCATTGCTCAGAACTGCTCGGCACACCTCACAGTGATGAGGGATCTTCTCCTTTGGCTTCTGGACAAAAGACACTGAAAGGCTTGAGGGAGCTCCCTCCTGTCCTGCCCTGCCCTCTCCCCATAGCAGTGAAAACACACCTCAGTCTTGATTTGTCCCCACTTGTTAAGAGGACGTGTCAGCTTCAACTGTTGTTTTGTAAATTCATTTCAGTCCTTTAATTCAGTTCGCCAGAGAATTCAGTATTGATTCCCCAGTCTCATCCGTTTTTCCTAAGGCCTGTACCACCCTGGCCTCCTGGTCTCTCTGTCTCCTCCCTCCCTCCCTCCTTCCTCCCACTCTGGAATGCTTGTCACATTCTGGGTGAGCGCGCTGTGACAGACCCATCTGTAGTGATCAAAGGAAAGGCATAATAAAGGCGATGTGTGAACATGGTTGAGAGATGTGATGAAAACAATCATTTTTCCTTGTGGAGAAACATTTTAATTTGGACATAAAATGTTATAAATCAGATGTAACAATACCTCAGGCGTCAGGATCAAAAGGAGTGTCCTCATTTAATGAATCTACTCTCTTTTGTCCTTTTTAATTGCTGTAGCTCTGGGGTTTTTTTGTTTTTTAATTTTTAGAGAGAGGAGAAGGGAGGGAGAAAGAGAGGGAGAGAAACATCGATGTGTGAGAGAGACATCGATCAGTTGCCTTGCACTTGCCCCACCTGGGGACCAGCCCGCAACCCAGGCATGTGCCCTGACCGGGAACCTGGCCGAGAATCGAATCTGACTTTTCATTTTGTGGAGGACACTGAACTAACTGAGCCAGGCTGGTCAGGGCTGTAGCACCGTTTTTAAAGTCCAGCGAGTTCTCTTGTCATTGAGGGCCTCTAGCCAGTAGATTTCACACCATGTGTGGGTAACCATAAGATTTATTGCCCAAACAAGGACACTTCAGACAGTGGACAGGGCAACATGGATGATTATGCTCCTGTGTCCGCCATGCACGCAGATGATCTCAGTTCAGCCAAGACGCGCCTATTCTAATCATGGGCGGTTGGCAATATGGGACCCAGTGACCATCTGACATTGAAAGGTGAATCTGTTTAAGAAAAAATGCACCATATGGAAGTGAAACAGGCAAGGAAGACTTTATTCAAGATTACTCAATGGAGGAGAGAGATTGAACTCAGCTCTGAATGTAACAGGGGGACCTGGGGATTTATAGTCAAAGGGCAGAGTGGAGGGGTCAGTGGATGGAAAAATGGCTAAGAGGAACTTGGTTAGGATGAAGGGTGGGGGGATTCTTACTAAGCTGGACTCTGTAGGTGTTTGCTTGCAACCTCAGGAGCTTCCTGAGTGAAATCTGAGACTGGACCCTGTACACAGAGGGCAAGGAGAGACCAAAGAAAGGGGCAGATCGCTCCAGGTTGGCAGGTGGCAGTTTTGATGAGCAAGGAACTTATGAACTTCATCTTAGCCACAAGATGAAGAGTTTTCCACACCCACCTGCCAACACTTAGAAGTTTACATAGAGGCCTTGCTGGCACTCAGTTACATATTCCATCCAGATGGTTATGACACCTTACTCTTTCAGTGGTGAGCCCTTAAAAATGGCTTGCATTGTGGGAACACTGGAGAGAGTACATGTCAAGCACAGCAGCGGGCGTGAGGAGCCTCTGATTGCCTGCGTCCAGTTCTTAAGTTGACCAATGGTCACGTCCTCTTGATTGTCTCCTCCAAGGACTGCAGGAGAGAATGAGGACCAGTTGAGAAGAGGACCCAGGGGCACCCGACTAATATTTGTTCAAGGAGGGAACCATGGTGGAAGCTTACCAAATGAAGGGCAGCTTTTAAAATTCACTCTTCTCTAAGGGAACCCAGTTTCCCAATCATAAAAACTCATCCTGCCCTCACCAGTGTGGCTCAGTTGGTTGGGTGTCGTCCCACAGAGCAAAGGGTTGCCGGTTCGATTCCCAGTGGGGTCACATGCCTGGGTTGCAGGTCAGGATGCATACAAGAGGCAACCAATCCATGTTTCTCTCTCACATCAATGTTTCTCTCCCTCTCTTTCTTCTTCCCTTTCCCTCTCTCTAAAAATAAATAAATATTTTTTTTTTTAAAAAAGTAGGCATGACACTTAAAAAAAACCCTCATCCTTGCTCTGAGAAATTCTTCCAAATATACTTATACTCTAATTTCTTTTCCTTTTGTGATTTCATTTTCTTTGAAAATCAAATTATTCTTGTTACATTTGATTAGAAAATCTATTGTATCTTCTGATCTTTGCTTCTGTTCAGCAAAATTGGGGGGAAATTGACTTTTGAAAAATGTAGTTTGAATTGATCAAGGAACACACAGCAGTGCCCACGTCATGGCGCTCTGCTTCGTGGCGCTGAGAGAACAGAAGGGAAGGCCAGGGGACTTTTTATTTTGTATTTATTTCTAATGCACATCCGTCACGGTGGAGGCCCGGTGGAGGCCCACAGTCTGTCAGCCCACTGCTCACCACGGGCAGGTCCCCTCTGCATTTTGGAATCGGTTTCCTTCTCGATAAAATGACAATGCTTGATTAGGTAAATTCCTTGCTACTTTTCAAAAACTCCATAATTCTGATTTTTAAATCATCTACCCCTCTCCGGATTGTATTTTCCTATTATAAAAATCCATTTTGAAGCCATTACAAAGGATCAAATATGAATGATGGTAAATCAATCTGAAAATAATGGCCTAAGGTAGAACCTGGGTCTGAAAAGCTCAGTTTTCCATACATGTTTATATTTTGTGGTGTAAGGTATACTATACATGTGTATTTTTTGTGGTGTAAGGTATACTATACATGTGTATATTTTGTGATGTAAGGCACACTATACATGTGTATATTTTGTGGTGTAAGTCACACTATACATGTGTATGTTTTGTGGTGTAAGGCACACTATACATGTGTATATTTTGTGGTGTAAGGCACACTATACATGTGTATGTTTTATGGTGTAAGGTATACTATACATGTGTATATTTTGTGGTATAAGGCACACTATACATGTGTATATTTTGTGGTGTAAGGTATACTATACATGTGTATGTTTTGTGGTGTAAGTCACACTATACATGTGTATGTTTTGTGGTGTAAGGTACACTATACATGTTTATGTTTTGTGGTGTAAGGTACACTATACATGTGTATGTTTTGTGATGTAAGGCATACTATACATGTGTATGTTTTGTGGTGTAAGTCACACTATACATGTGTATGTTTTGTGGCGTAAGGCACACTATACATGTGTATATTTTGTGGTGTAAGGAACACTATACATGTGTATGTTTTGTGGTGTAAGGCACACTATACATGTGTATGTTTTGTGGTGTAAGGCACACTATACATGTGTATGTTTTGTGGTGTAAGGCACACTATACATGTGTATGTTTTGTGGTGTAAGCTACACTAAATCCAGGATGGGTACAAAGAACGTTCACAACAGCTTTTTTCACAAAAGTGATGCGGGGTCGGTGAGGGATAGAAACAACCTGAGATGTGCTCAGCAGGAGAATCAGTGATGGAGTAAAACACTGGAAATCAGTGGGCCATCGAAACAAAGGGGAGAGATATCAATCATTTTGAGCACAGAAGATAAGCAAAAAAACTGTAACACCACTTAAAGTTTAAAAGCACACAAAACAATACTGCTTATTCTGAGGGTACATACTTACATGTATAGTAAAAGTAGTTTTTAAATGCTTGACGGTGTCGAAACACCAGATTCAGAATCGTGGCTACCTCCGGGGACCGTGAGGGGTCACGATCTGGGAGGGAATTCAGAGAGCTTCAGCAGTGGTTGTTAATGCTGGTCTCCTTACACTGGGTGTTATTGTGAAGTCGGTGTCCTATACTTCACACCTTTTTGTATACCTTATTTTATGACATGCTTATGATAAAGTTGGGAGGGCCATGAAAAGACATGGCACATGTTTATTTGCAAGGATTAGAAGCAGACTCTCAGCAAGTTGCTATAATTCTTTAGTAGCACAGTCTGATGTGCATTTAAAATCTTCTTGCTACCTGTCCTCAAATTACAGCACACCAAACAAACAAACAAACAAAGCAAAACAAAAACTTCCAGCATGCACACTCCCAAAGGAACCAGATACCAGTCTCTTGACCAGTATACGTGACTCCACTGCAATTGCTCATATATATAATTACTGTTGTTGTTTACTCATAATGAATGCTACTGTGAAAAAAGTCTATGGCAACACATACGGGTAGTGAGATGGAAAACTGAGACTGGATGCCAGATTGATTAATGAACTGTTTGCTCTTCAAAAAGGAGCCCACTCGGCCCTGAGGCTCCAGGGGGCCCAGACGTGAGGAGAAGCCCCATGTGTCACAGGAAGCAGCTCAGCAGCAGAGCTGAGATTTTCCTGGCTCTCAGATTCAGGGAAGCACTAGTCACAAGCATCCTTAGGTGAAGGGCATGGAAGCATTTCGAGGGGGGTCCAAATGGCCTCAAGCCCGTCTCCAGGCCTCTGCCTCAGGTTCCTCCGCCTGTGGGTGGTCTGTGCCACCAGTTTGCACACCCCTAAGCCTGAGGGGACCCAGGGTGGCTGTTTGCACACTACCAAAGGAACTACTGGCATGGGTGGATTTTGGACACAGGGGCTGAGGTATCAAATATGAGTGCAAAATCCCCCTCCCAGTGGGCGGTGGAGCCAGGCTGGGAAGAGAAAGGAGCCCGCCGGCAGCTGGGGGTAAGGCCAAGGTGCCGGCTCACCCAGCTCTGCCACATTCCAGTGCAGAACTCTGAGGAGTCCGAGAGGCCTGGATGTCCACCTGGCCTTCCAGGTTTTTATAAACTTAACTTGTCAGAGTAAGAAGGTAGGTCATATTTTATTTAAGAGTCTGTTAGCTTGGTTCACAACCGTTCATTATTAGACATGTGTGGGCCGCCATTTGTACGTTGGCCGCATCCCCACAACGGTGGAGGCAGGACTAGCTTCCTCTGCCTTACGGTTCCTCAGAAAGATGGGGGAGCAGCTTCACATGACAGGGCCTGGGGTCAGACAGGGCCTCTACCAAGTCCCCTAGAAACAGCTTCTCCACCTCCACCACTAACCAGAGGTCTAAACCCTTTGCTCAGCAGCCCTGCTCTCTTCCATTTCCCTGCTTTTTTCTCTCTGCAGCATTGACAAACATCTGAAATTACCTTATTTGTTTGTTTACTTGGTTAATACCTGTCATCTTCCCACTAACACATGAGTTCTGTGAGGTCAGAGGCATGTGGCCACCTCCCCAGCACTTGGCATAGACCGAGTGCTTACTGAGAATGCGCTGACCGAGCAACTTAGGTGCCGTTTTGTGCCAGGATTGTGCTGGATGCAAAAATGACTAAGAAAGATCCTCTGTCCCCTACGGGCTCCAAGTGGAGTGGCAGAGCAGAGCGGAAAAACAAAGGTCCTTTGCTTTTAGTTGTGCACTCCTTAAGTGGTTAATTAACCTGGAAACAAAAATACCTAGGCAGCCATTACTGGGGAATTTTACTGGGCAGAGAAATGGTTTGCAAGGGGGAGATGCTTTTTCTGTTAGTCCTTCTAAAGTGATGCAAAAAAGGGAGCTTTTGAACTTGATGACCCATCGGAACTGGTGGAAACTCATTCCCTCTTCATCTCCCTGAAGAGAAATTGCCCGTGGTTTTTCTAGGAGGGGGAAATGTGCTAAACATTTTCCGCTGTTAAGCTAAAATACTGTTCAGAGCAGGAGGCTGGAAGCCCCTCCTCTGCTGCTCACTGCCTTAGTTAACTCGGGCAGCAGCCAGTGGCGTTCGCTGAGCAGCACTGTCCCGACTGTTCATTGCTGCTGAGGAACTGAGGGCCTTAGGAGTCACCCTTCTCCAGGCCTCCGACCTGTGGCCACGCAGCTGCAGCCCCGGGTGTGCACGTGTGAAAGAAGATGGCAGGAATACAGTCCCTTCCACGTAGAATTTTTTAAAAAATAAGGTATGTTTCTTCCCACTCAGAAATAGAAGAGGTCGTTTTTATCCAAAGATGACAGTACAGGTCCCATAAAGCCAGCCTACTTGAAATAAGGATGAAAATATCCTAAGAAATGCTGAAAACTACACTTGGTTGAAGCTTTATCTTGAAAACCAACTAAACATCATAAAAGTGATCTTATGTTTTGCAAAAGTAGATTGTAATTTCACTGTGTGCTAATTCTTCGAACAAGCACTAGGAATGCATATATTTTTTAAATAAAGTTGCATGACATTACCATATTTCCCTTTTATTTGGCTTCCAAGGTATCTGCTCCTTTGTCCAACAAGTATTTACTGTGCGCTGGCTATGTGCCGGGCACTGTTGCAGGCAGTGGAGGAAAAAAGGTGAAAACAATCCCCACCCTATGGACCATATATTCCAGTGGGCTGATTGACATATCATAAAATATATGGGGAAAGCAGAGTATGCTAGAAATAACAAATGCTAAGAAGAAAATATGGGAAGGTGGCTAGGTGGTGCAAAATGGGGGCACAGGTTACCCCCTAGTTGTGAAGAGGGTAGACAGGGTAGGTCTCCTTGAAAAGATGACCCAGGGCAGAGACGTAGAAGAGTGAGGGAACGAGATAAATGCACGCACGTCTGGAGAAAGAGCATTGTCGTCAGAGGGAATAGCAAGTGCCAAAGCCCTGGGGTGGACGTGCCTGGTGTGTCTGAGAAAGATCAAGTGGGCCAGCGTAGCTGGAATGAGGGAGGGAAGAGGTGCGTCGGAAGAGGTGTCGTGGGAAGACTGTTCAGAATACTGCAGACCAAGGGAGGGACCTTGACTTCTCCACGAGTGAGATGGGGAAGCCAACAGAAGCTAGAGAGGGCTCTGAGCAGAGGAGTGAAGGGGTCTGGCTCCCTCTGGTTACTGAGTTGACAATAGACTGCAGAGAGTGAGGGAAACCAAGCAGGAGACCGATGGGAGGCTATCGCAGCAGCCAGGTGAGAGAGCATGGCCCGCAGGGGGTAGTGGTGGGAAGGGGGAGAAGTGCTGGGATCCTGGACGCACTTGGAAACTGGAGCTGATAGCGTTTACTCGGTAGTCTGATTGCCAGAGACACTGGACGACTGGCCAACGAGTTCTGAAGGGACTTGAGAGTGACTCAGAGGTTTTTGGCCTGAGCAGTTTGGAAGGCGGGCGCCGACGTGAACAGAAACGGGGGAAGTTGCAGCATTAGGATATGGTGGAGGGAAGATCCGAAATTCAGTTGGGCGTGATGACTGGAAGACATTCAAGAAGAGCTGTCAAGTAGGTAGAATGGTCAGGGCATTCTGTCCCTGAGCCCCTGGAGACTTCCTTCCCAAGGCGCTGCTTTCCCTGAGACAACCCCTCATTTCTTACAGGACAGTAGGAACAAGGCTGTAGGGAAGAGCCATGAACTAGGCATCTGAAAGCAACAAGAGAATACTGTTACTACCAGGGCAAGAAAAGGGACACTCTTCTTGACCTGGTTAGGTGGGGTTTTCTAGTCGCACTCCCAGAAGGCTCCACTGCTGCCTTCCAGGCTAACACGTAAAAGGAGGGATGGCCAGAGGGTGGGTGTTGGTGGCTCCCATGGGCCAAGGCAACACAGACTGAAGGTCACTCTGCAGAATAACTTGCTTCACCTTTGACAGTGTCCAGGTCATGGAGGGAGACTAGAGAGACATGACAAATGAATGCAACCCGGGATTACTTTGATCTGGACCCTTTTGTTCTAAGAGGCCTTACTGGGCAATTGGGGAAACGTGAACGTGTCGGTGTTAATTTCCTGATTTTGATGGCTGTTTTGTGAGTATGTAAGAGAGTGTCTTTATTTGCAGAAAATACAAAGTATGGGGGAGAGGGGCAGCAGCAGGGCCGCAACTTATTCTCAAAAGGCTCAGAGGAAAAAAGAGTTCTCTGTGCTATAACTGTAACTCTTCTGTAAGTGTGAGGTTGTTTCAAAGTTAAAATAACGTCTAAGGTGTGAGGGCATTTCCTATGGCATCCTTACAGACCTAAGCAGACACAGCCCCCCTCTTTAGAGCCCTGAGACAGAAATCACACGGAGCACTCAGTCACGGGTGGGCCAGTAACGGTATGCGATAAACTATATTGTTTGCAAATAAAACGTACACGTGAGGAGAAGTCAGTAAAGCAATTTGGAAGATGAGAGACTGAGTTTGGAGGAAGCAGATGGAGGGAGAGAAGTGCTCTCCTGTGGCTTAATGGCGTTTTCAGCAGGGAAGTCAGCCCCACACAACTGGGGGATTGGTTCCAGGCAGCTGGAGCTTCTTCAGAGCCCTGGGAGGCTTCTCCAAGGCCTGTGTCCGCCATTGGCCTGGGCAGGACGTGACCCAGCCCAGAGGGCGCTGGCCTGCAAATGAAGCATCTGTACTCAGCCATACCTGGGATCCCTCAAACACTTGAAAGACTTTTGCACAGGAGGATCAAGTTGCTTAAGGATATGGAGCCTAGGAAAAAATAGATGAAAAAGAAAGAAAACATAAGTTCCTTTCATTTGAAATTGTAAATTCTTTTTATGTGAGACCCCCACCGAACTGAATTTCCTGTCCCTCCCCCATCGTCTGCCCCCTCCCTCCCTTTGAAAAAGCAAAGTTGGAGCCCTTCTTTAATTTGAAAGGCACAGGGAGCATTTCCTGTCTTCTCAAATCTTCGACAACAGCAAAGGAGTCCCCTTAAATAGAACTTTCTGTTTTATGATTCCTAAAATACTCACTGTGGAATTATTACAGCGTGTTCCCCAAGTGTCAGAATAAATTCACACTGCAACACTGCAACGCAAGAACACTGTCGCTTTTCTTCTGGCTTCAAATGAGTCTGTGTATAGCATGCCTATTTTCTTCTCTGACCCATAATTGACTTTGAATAAATAAGTTTAAAAACACAGTAATGTTTAATCCATATTCTTGTTACAGATTTCTGTCAAGTGTGCTGTGGTCTGATAACTACATTTTGCATAATCAAGTATTTGAAATGTGTTGAGACTTGAACCGGTGTCTGGTATATGGTCAGTTTTTGTAAATGTTTCCAGAGAGTCTGGGAACAATGTGGGTTCTCTAATCGTCAGGGAGGGAGAGCGTCCTATATATATCTATCAAGTTTAGCTTTTTAAGTGTGTTCAGATTTTCTATACTGCTACTAATTTTTCAATGTTCACCTACCAACGACTGAGCAGGGAGTGTTGAAATCCCACGCTAGGAAGACATGTCTGACAGTGTCTCCCTCCAGTGCTTTATGTATTTTGATTCTGCTTTCTTAGATGCATGCTGGTTTTAAGTTTTAGTTTCTTCCTGGTGAATTGAAATGTTTTCATTATCTACTGGCATTCTTTGTCTTAATAACACTTTTTTTCTTAAAGTCTACTTTGTCTCATGGCAATATAGCTACCCCCAAATTTGTTTATTATTTGCCTGGCATATCTTTTGTTTGTTTGTTTACTCTCAGTCATGCAATGCCCCGCGTTTTAAGTGTCTCTTGCAAACAAAATTTAGCTGGGTTTTGTTTCTGATCAGGGAGTTTACCGCCTTGACTGATCATCGCAGTGGAGGGCGTTTAGGTCGTGAACGAAATAACTCTCACGGGAGTGGTTGGTTAGCTTTAACAGGGTGCCCAGCCAACAGTGGCGCTCAAGGTTCTGCTGCCAGGCGGGGACAGAGCAGAAGATGAGCACCATTTACAGGAAGGGCCTGACAGTCACGTGTCTCATCTAGGGCTGTCCTGCGTCGCCCCTCCCCCGCAGTGCAGCGTCCGGAGAGATCTGTAGAGAGATCTATTCTGCTCTTGCCCCGCAGATTCACAGACAGCCCCTGGAAATACTGGGCGTGGAGAGAACTGAGTCCATCCTTAATAAGGATTCCCGATGCCTGTTAGCGCCAAATGATCGTTGAGACAGCGGCATTGAGGGAAAACACATTGCACCATTCTATTTCTGCAGTGGCTCATATATATTTGATGTGCCGGGATTGCTTATATTCTATAAAATCGTTTTCAAGGTTTTTTAAAACTGTGCCTGAAGCGTAACCTATATGTTCTCTTAATGCTTTCCGCTAAACTAGGTTTTCGTGATTATTTCTACAAAATGACATTATTATTTTACTCCCACCTGTGCCACTGGCTTTCCTGTGTCACGGGTTTCTCAAATTCAGTCAGAGGAGGTGAAAATATTTAAAATAGTTTCTTGACCAGAGGCGGAACTAGAAAATTGCTTGATGCTTGCAGTCGTACCAAGTGGGGTAACTGTGCAACTCGCCCCGGAGGAAGGCAGCGGCCAAGTGCACGGCAGTGAAACGAAGGCTATTAGGTGCGTGCGTGCGTGCGTGCGTGCGTGCGTGCGTGTGTCCCTGTATGTGTAATCTCCACTCGAGTATGGACATTTAAGGCTCAGAGGTGTTAACTGGCCCAAGGCCACACAGCCAGTGAAGGGTTGAGCCACAACTCAACTTCCCTCTCCCCGAACCCATCATCGTGGCGAAAAGAATGAGGAGCCCTGGTGGGAACCTACGGGGATGCATATCCCAGCTCCACCGCATAAAAGCTACGTGGCAATGGGCTACTTTTTCGTTTTGGGTTTTTTTTTTTCCAGCTTTATTGGGAAATATTTGCTATGCATCACTGTATACATTTAAGGTATATAGCTTGATGGTTTGATTTACATATATTGTGAAATGATGATCAGAATAGGGTTAGTTAACAGCCATCATTTCATATAAATACAATGAAAAGAAAAGAAAAAAATTCCCCTTGTGACAAGAAATCTTGGAATCTACTGCCTTTTTTAAAAAGATTTATTTATTTAATTTTAGAGAGAGGGGAAAAGAGAGGGAGAGAAACATCAATGTGAGAGAGAGACATTGATCAGTTGCCTTTTGCATTTCCCTAACTGGGGAACCTGCCCGCAACCCAGGCACGTGCCCTGACTGGGAATTGAACTGGCAACCTTTCGGTTTGCAGGTTGGCACCCAAATCCACTGAGCCACACCAGCCGGGGCAGAATCTACTGTCTTAACAACTTTATTTTTTTAGGCTCATTTTCCAGATTGTTTATTTGAAAAATGTCCTCAGATGATGGCAGTTATGATTTTTAAAAATTGTCTTTTACTTTTTTTAATTTAAATTTTTATTTTTTTCAATTACAGTTGACATTCAATAATATGTTAGTTTTAGGTGTACAACATTGTGGTTTGGGCAAGTTATTTAATACCCTCTTATAATTCAGTTTCCTCATCTGTAAAACAGAAGTAGCAATATCTATCCATAGAGTTTTTACGAGAATTTAATGGGTAATGAGAGGAGATGCCCAGAATAGAGGCTGGCACACACAGAAAGCTCAAACACTCGTAGTTATCATGGCTGCAAGGCATGTCGGGCTTCTTTACCACCGATGGGTGGTATTACTAGTTAAATTTTAAGGTTTCTTTAATGTTTTGTTCATCTGGTTCTCACCCTCTTCTTCATGCATCCTGCTCACCTGCCGAACAGACTCACTGGTTCCCCAGGGCCCCCATTGTTGGCTGCCCCAGCCTCCCTCCAGCCGCCGTGGCCCAAATGAGAGGGTGCCTCTTCCTTCTCCATAGGCCATCCTCCGATTTTCCCAGCTGTAAACTTTCATAGCACTTTATGTTTTTCTCTGATACTCAGTGGCTGCCTGAGTCATTCCTTCATTCTATAACTACTTCCTGAGCACCTTCTGAGCTCCTGGTCCTGTTCTGGTCACTGGGCCCCTCCCTCACGGAGCTGGTATGCTCATTAGAGGAGTGGGAGAGAGAAACAAATACCCACAAAAGGAGGAGGGGGAAAAGGAGAAGGAAAACACCAGACTTGTAAGTGCTGGCTGTGGCGGTGGAGACCAGGGATGGGAGGCACCCTGTGATCAGTCCTGAAATCTCTCAGGGGAAGGTGGGAGATCTATTCAGGCTGCATCATGCAGGGCATTGGGCTGCGCTCTCTCCAGCACTCAAAGTCCCTGTCCCCCAGGTCTGAGTTTAAGTTCCATCACTAACTGGCTGTGTGAGTTTTTAAAAGTCAACCTACTTATCTCATCTGCAAAACTGAGAAAAATGTTCAGTGAGTTGCCTAGTTCACAAGGATCGTTTGAGATCATGAACATAAAAGCATTTTGAAAACTCTAAAGCACTATAAAATGTTAGTTAAAATTGAAGATATGTATAGCTGTGTTATAAACTAGAGTGGGACCAGTTACTTATTCTTTTTATCTGCCGCAATACCTAACCTAGATTCTGTATTCTAGAGATTACCAGGTTGAGTGGTACCGCACAATAAAAGCTTATAAAAGGTGTGAAAGAGTCTGTGATTAGTGCCCTCAATATTATCGTCAACATTCCCAACATTACTGAGCAGTGCTAATGCTTTAAAAATTCTGAAAAAAAACACCAAAATCTAATCTTTCTTTTCACCAAATCCACTGAAATGAAAAATAAAGAAGCATTGTTTTCAAGGTTAAAGTCATACAAATACTTACACCTTTGGCCTAATAATTCCACTCTTACATAATTTTTTTATCTTTTCATCAAGCTCAACACATATACAGAAAAGTGCAGAAATCCTAAGTACAAATAGGGGTTTTCAGAGAGTGAACATGTAATTAGCCCCACTCCTAGAAATGATGAGATATTTCCCTAAACAGAATTTCTAAAGACACTCTCAGGGTGGCAGTGAAAAAGCTAAATGTTTGGCGGAGGAATGACTAGGTAAATGTAGCACATGCATTTTACACCGTACATCAAAATTCATAAAACTCAGGTACCCTTGAGTCGGGCAGGTGAGGAATGTGAGAAGCAGCCAAGCACAAGAGGATAAGGAATGGGCGAGGTGAGCAAAGGGCACACAAGGGTGGGGAGTGCAGAGTGCCAGTGCTGCCTGGAGACTTGTACAGGGAAGTGTTATACAACAGTGGTGTGCTAGAGAGTGTTTCTGTTTTTCTTGCCAGTCATCCTGATGACTTGAATTACTCACAGGATGACATCCTTTTAACTCTCTAATTTAGGTTTAAAGGGGTTTCTAAATTAGTTGTATTTCCTATTTAAATACTCCATAGAAATTGAAATTTGCTTACAAAATTAAAATGAAGTAAGTAATGTTGAAAAAAAGAACAATAGTAAACCAGAAGAAAAGAAAACATGATACTAATCAAACAAAATCGGTCATGGGCCAAGTTTTACCCACAGGCCTTTACCCACAGGCCTTAGACCCTAGCTAAGAGACAGAGGCAAAGTAAACATAGTAGGTGCATCGATATGATTCTAACAGTGCACCAAGTACAACTACTTATGGACAAGGACTACAGGCAAGCACAGGTCTTGGTGGGAATTAACCAAATAAACCACAGTTTCTTCTTCTGTAAAGTAGGGATTAAAAAAACAACCCCCCCAAAGAGCTGTTGTGAAGGTTAAGAGCATACAAAAGTACCTGTAGTTAATATAACAATGTTTCCCCCATTATTTGATTCTCATTATTAATGATTTCATATCCCACCATCCTTTCCCCCCACTTCCCGACTCTAGCCGCACTGGCTTTCTTATATTGCTCGGGCATGTTTTAGCCTCCGGGCCCCCATTTCCCACTGCCCCACCCTGTACTGGCCTCATTCGTGCAGGTCCCTGTGCAGGTGGCCCCTCCTCAAGAGGACGGCTCTGCCCCTCACCTGTCTCCATTTCTCTCCCTGTTTTATCCTGCATTGCACTTCGCACTGCCTGACATCTTATTATGAATATATTTTAAAATTCATCTGTTTATTTTCTACCCTGGAAGATATTTCATGAAGGTAGGAGTTTGTCTCAGTTGCTTAATGCAGTATTCTAATGCCTAGAAGGATCCCGGGCACATAACAAACATTCAAGATATATTGTTGAATATTGTTGAATGTTCAAGCCAGAGACATCACGTGTTATTTTTCCCCTTTTTGTCTAAATCCCAGGGCTACAATGTGATTTGGGTCATTAATAATTTAAAAATAGCTTTCTTGCAGGTGATCTCAATGGGTTACTCGTTTATCTTTCCTACCTTGTCTGGCAGGTCAGCCGTGCAGAAACTGGGAGCGGAAGTGTTTGAGGAGGTCTATAATTACCTCAAGAGAGCAAGGCAGCAGAGAGCCAGTGAAGCGGAGATCCGAGCATCTCTGGAAAAAATGGTGCCTCATGCCAGTGACTGTTTTGAAGTCGACCAGCTCCTCTGCTTTGAGGAGCAGTTGCTGGTCACGGTGGGAGAAGGGCCCATACTTCAGAACCGAAACAGGCAAATGTCAAAAGCAAGCAAGTTCAAGGGGACAAATTTCTGTGAAAATCCATTCAACACCTAAGCTGGACTATATTATGGGAGGTGAGTACGTAGGCAGAGCTACCATCTTTACTTTTAATTCCCTATCCAAAGGAGTTGGAGAGTAGCAGACACATAGGTCTGACTGTGCTCAGTGCCTCGGGGGCCAGTCGGTATGGTTGGGTTTACACTCTGAGACCAGCATATGGACCGGGTGTGGCTTCCAGAACAGCATCCCCGAGGGTGTACCCTCCTGGCTTCCCCTGGGGCTGGGCCACCCGAGGATGGCCTGGGAGGGGCTGCCGCGCTTTGCCCCTTCCTCTCGGAGGGCAGGCTCGGTGCCTCTGCCTTGGGTCTCTGTGGGCTGTGGCCAGCTGCCCTCAAAGGTTGTTGGACACTGGCCTCTGACACACTGAGCTACGGCCCAGGAGTCAGACACACCTGTCTCAGGTGACGTGTTTTGGGTCCACTTTTGTCTTCCATAGCTAACAAGCGAGAAGTGCCTATGTATATAGACCTGGTAAAAAATCCAAAAAGTGATTCTCCTGTGATTTATTCTTTAGACTCATGCATGGAGTATTGAAGACTCAACACTCTTATGCTTAAAAAACAGATTATCCAGAGTTACAAAAAAATCACCTGTTTTAGCTTTTCTGTGCCTAGAAGTATCTTGTTGAGTGTAACATAGGTATCTAACAATAATTATTACTTAGAGCAGCTAACATTTGGTTTATTAGGAGCCTATTATATACCAGCATTGTGTTGGTATATAATAAGAACTACTATAAGAACATATTGGATCTTTACACCAAGGACAGAGAGACAGACAGACAGAGAGACAGACAGCAAGGAAATGAAGTACCCCATTGTACCATTGGGGATGCCTGACGCTGAGGATACTCAAGTCAGGTAACTGCTTAGTCACACAGCCATGAGAAGCTGAGCTGAGTCTGCACCCCAGTCTGTCTGATTCCAGCACCCACGCTCTTACCCATGATGCATGTGGGCTTTCAACTGAGGACATACACACACTCAAGATACCATCCAGGGAAGAACACTCTGGGTTTAAGACCACGTTATTGGGGAGGAAAGACTTCCTCTACCCTCTTAGGTTCTACAAATTAACCTGGGGCTTACAAATTGAACTGACAAAGCATAGATTACCAGGAGAAAAAGCATGCAGGTTGTATTTAAAATTAATATTTCCACATAGCATAGGGGTCTTTCTAGAAAGAAGTGAAAACCCCAAGGAAGCAGCTGGGCCTGTGAGCTTATATATTATTTTGACAGCAGAGCAATCAATTAGTGGAGAAGTGGTAAGTCAGAAGAAAAGGAATTTGAACTCCTAAGGGGTTAAATTGTGGGGAAGTGACTGGGAGATGTATGGAGGGAACTAATGGAAGGTAAGGGTTAATTTAACAGGTTTGTTAGTACAGACCCATCTCAGCATTGACACCATGTCTCCGTCTCCGGGACAGGAGTGTTCTCTCCCTGGTCCCAGGAGGGCACTTTTCTCGGGGAGGTGTGTGCTTTCGGGTGGAAAGGGGAAGGCAGAGGCCTCCGCCAACAGCTGCTGCTCCTTGTTTGCTTTCAGCTCAAAACCATCCTTATACCAGTGTGGCATGTTTGGGGGGGGCATACTCTGACCCCTCCAGTGTCTGGGAAGACAGGTGCAGATTGAAAACAACTGATTCTCCTGGGGTTTGTGCTGTACGTCATCAGATGGGGCTTAAAAGAAAGTGGAGCTAAGAAGAAAGACCACTGGGGATCACGGCTCCGTGTCTTATGAAAGAAACTCATGCCTGTCTTTCATTTGGCTCCCTGGGAGCAGCGGCACAAGGTTTAAGATGACTACAAGAAAGGAGCGTTTTCATGCTACCGTCGGGGAGTGCTTTCTTGCTCAGCTGCACTCAGTGTGGGTTGAAATCATTCTGCCCGTGTGGCATCTACCCCTGGTGATTTATTTCTTCCCAACACTTTCAGGGCAGCTTTGACTTCGCTTCCTAGAATTCCAGCTTCTTCCTCACAGTGGTCTTCTTCGAGGAGGTCTGTCGTCCTTGTGTCTTTCCCGTGTGAGTGCACCGTCTCCTCGTTCCCTTCGTTTTCTCCTGGTCAGAGAATGTGATGCCTTGTTGGTAGCTCAGCATTTCTAGTCTGGGTTTGGATTCCCTTTTCTTACTTTAATCTCTTGGTAGAGATCTTTAATTTTTCCTCTTTGTTTTTGTCTTCTATCTCCTTACATTGAATTAGGAAATGCATTGAATTATGTAGAATTAGGAAAGATCATCAAGAGCAAAGACGGGTCATTAGAGACCAAGGCTAAGCTCATACTCATATCACCAATTACTGTTGATGGATGAGAAAGGTGGACAGCGAAGAAGGCTGATGGGGGATATTCGATTTATCTGAAATATGGTGTTGGAGGGGAGTCTATGCATAGCCTGGATCTCCAGAAAGACAAAGCAGGTGTGTCCTAGAGCAAAATAAGCCTGAAACTTCGCTGGAGGTAGAAAGAACAACACTAAAGCTGCCCCACTTCAGGCGTGTCATGAGAAGGTAGAGTTTTTGGAAAAAATAAAAAACTTGGAAAAATGGTAAAGAACAAGAAGAGGAAGACAAAATATGAGATGGATTGACTCCACAAAAGAAGTCATAGGCATGAGTCTACAGGGGCTGAGCAGGCTGCTGAGGACAGGACACTGAGGACAACATTCATTTAGAGGGTCACCAGGAGTCGGAGCCAACTCAACAGCATGCAACACACACACCAGCGTCGGTATTAGTTGCTAACCAGCTGCAAGATGATGAGCGGAAATTGGCTGAGGAATTAGAGAACCAGAAGATGTTTGTTATGTCACAGGTATGAGGGAATAAAAGGACCTTGCTAGCTTGCTGCTCAGTAAAAAATACATATGTTTAATAAATGACAGTTGACCTTTCTGCTTTCTATTTATGCAGAGGAAATGCCACCAGCTATTTTGGGTGATGCAGACGTGAGACACACAAAGGAGCATGGTAGAAGTTAATTATTTAATGTATTTGGACTGAGGCTGGAGCAAAAGCCCTAGGTCTAGTATAAGAGTCCGGCCAATACAGTGAGCTGACGAACAGTAGCTCGAGGGGAAAACATGCCATGCTCCTCTTTCAGGGTGATGGGATTGCTAACTCATGTGTCAGAAGGGAAAGGGACCTGGCCACCAAGATGATAAAGGAGCAAAAGTGACAAATGAGGCAAAGAGAAGTGTGTGTGTAAGAAAGAGACAGACAGACAGAGACAGAGATAGGAGATGAGAAGAGGGGCGGGGTGGACACACAGTAAAGAATATTTTTTAGTGATCTGACTTCTCCAAGGAGGACATACAGAGGGCCCAGAGACATATGAAAGGATGCTCAGCATCACTAGCCATCAGGGAGATGCAAATTACAACCACACTGAGATACCACTTCACACCAGTCAGAATGACCATCATAAACAAATCAACAAACAACAAGTGCTGGTGATGTTATAGAGAAAAGGGAACCCTGGTGCACTCTTGGTGGGAATGCAGGTTGGTGCAGCCACTGTGGAAAACAGTATGGAATTTCCTCAGAAAACTAAAAATGGAACTGCCTTTTGATCCAGCAATACCTTAAAAAAAAAAAAGAAAAAATCAGCCTTATTATTCAGCCTTAAAAAAAGAAAAAACCCTCCCATTCGTGACAACATGGATGAACTTGGAGGACGCTATGCTGAGTGAAATAAGTGAGACACAGAGAGACAAAAAGTGCCCGCTCTCATATAATGTGTGGAATCGGAGAACGTCAGACTCACACAAACAGAGAGAAGAACGGCGGTTGCCAGGGGTTGGGATGGGGGGGAAATGGGGAGCGGCCGGCCAAGCGCACGAAGTTACGGCTACGTAGGGGGAATAACTGCAGGAGATCTAACGCACAGAACGGTGACAGCTGTTAATAATTCTGTACTAGTGTATATTTGAAATTTGCTAAGAAAGTAAGTCTTAAGTGTTCTCACACGCACACAAAAATGGTAACTGTATGAGGCGAGAGATATGCTAATTGGCTTGTGACAACCATTTCACAATATGTATGTATATCAGAACGTGTTGTATACCTTAAAATATATCATTGTTTTTCCATTACACCTCAGTCAAGCTGGAAGAAGACTCATCACATAACTAGGAGGGAGGAGAAGGTCCCTCAAGTGTGAAGAACACAAAGTTGGATCCACAAGTCACAGCCTTTTGGGCTCTGAGACCTTGAAAGCCTTTTGTGCTGGTGGCACAGAAAGTGTTAGTGATCGTGTCCAGTCTGAGGGGAAGGAATGCTGAGCAGCCTCCAAGATGGCGCTTCATGATCCTCTGGTACTTCTGGCATTGCTGCTGTGTAGTTCCCTCTCGTGTGGCATCGGGGTGGCCTGCGTGACCAATACAATACTGCACAAGGACGATTTCTGAGACTAGGTCATGAAGGACATGGGTTCCATCTTGTGTGCTGGCCACAAGGTCATGAGGACACTCAAGCAACCCTATGGGGAGAGCTGTGTCGCTTTGGCAAACAGCTAGCACCAACTCCAGCCACGTGAGCAGGCCCCTTGGGGAGCAGATCTCCAGCCTCGGACAAGCCTGCATGTGACTGCAGCCCTGGCTGACATGCGGACTAAATCCTCACAGGAAACCCTGAGCCAGAACCATCCAGCTACACCATTTCTTAATTTCTGACCCGCAGACACTGAAGTAGTGTTTACTGTGAAGTCACTACAGTTTATAATAGGTCTCGGCCATAGGTCACTAACATGGAAGGCAAAGCTCAGACCCGAGTTGTTGAGTGTTCGCCCCTGTGTCCTGTGGAAAAGGGCAGCCCCTGGAGTATCGACAAGGCAGGGCTTTTAGCTGCACCATGAAACTGTGTGGAGCGCAGGGTGAGACTGCAGGCAGGACAGGGAGGCAGCTGGACAGTATAATCCTGGTGAGAAAAGATGGGGACCTGACCACCCGACGGATGGCGTCTGGGCACTGAGAGTGGAGACAATGAGAGGGAACTGGGAGAAGCCAAGGCTGAGGGGATTGGGGTGAGGGAACTGCCTGAGGACTCGCAGGTTTTCAGCACGATGCCTGGGCTGGTGGTGGGCCATGCACGGAGCTGGGGAAACAGGAGACGCAGATGGAGGGGGTGGGGGCTGGAGAAATGCTGAGTTAATTCCTGGGCATGTGGATTTGAGGTGCTTATAGGATATTCAGGTGAAGAGGTCCTGGCATGAGGCTGGAGGTATCTGAAAAGTTCTGTCCTTAGAGGGAAACAGATCCCCCTGATGGACTCCAGACAACACAGCAGAGGGTATTTTCCATGCTGGGCCTGCAACAGTCAAGACTGGGCTGGCTTCTATAGATTGCCACCTCCTTTAAGGCTACTGATGGTGCCTTCAGGTATGTGAATGCCTAAAAATTAACAGCATCCAGCCTTTTCAGGAAGTCTTTGTGGATAAACCCCTGCTGGCTCTAGCTGGCAGCTCTTTGCTGGGGGTGCCCCCACCCCTTCAGAATCAGGGGTTTTCAACTTTGGCTCTGCATTTGAAAGACCTGGCAAATTTCAAGAGGATTAAGTGGAATGATTTTAAATTTCCTGGCAGGTGATGGACTTGGTCACAGTCTTCTTTCCGCCTAAAAAGTGAGACTAGACCCCGAGTTCTCATTGTGTCTCTGAATAGGGTTTTGTGAAATGCTTTATTCAAATGTAAATTTAACCTTTACCTTTAACTTCATGAGATTTCTTTATTTTTAGCATTTTATTATGGAAACCATCAAACTATATAAAAGTAAAGAGAATAATATAATAAGCCCTTGTTACAGAACCACCAGTCAGCTTCACAAGTGATCAATTCATGGCTGATCTTATTTTATTCATGCTCTCACCCACTGCCCCCAACCAGATTATTTTTATCATATCATTCATAAATATCTCAGCATGTATCGTTAAAAGATAAAGAATCTTTTTCCTTTGTTGAATCATGAGATTTTTTTATTCTGCTCTGTGCTTAAAACTTAAACCATGAAACTCAATTATAAAGTATATAAACCATAATATCGAGATGTAAAGTTAGCAAGGAAAAGCTTTTTTATTAATTTTAAATGATCTTTTTAAAAGCCACAATACCATGATCACACTCAAAAACCATCAATAATTCCTATATATCAAATATCCAGTCAGTTTTGCACATTTCCGCCACCGTTTTACTTTTTCTTTGTTTCTTCAAATTAGGATCCAGATAAAGCCCAATCATTTCAAATGATATTGTCTCCTCAATCCCTTTTAATGTATAGATCTGCCTCCATCTCTGCCCCCCTTGCAACTCACTTACTGAAGAAACCAGTGTGGGGTCGTGCCACATGGGGCTCCTCCACCCCCATGATGGAAGGCTGGCCGGAGGGCCCCTGGCCAGAAGGAACGTGCATTGCTTTGGAAATGGGTTGTAATTCCCTCCTTATCTCCTTTTGGGAGGGCTTCCTGTCCTGTGTGACTGCTTCTTGACCTTTATTTCCCCTTCTGCAAGTACACACTGAGGTAATGTAGGTTAGAATCATATGCAAGACACGTGTCCCCTTTGTCCAGGATCCCTTAAAACAAGTCTCAGACTCAGGGAGGTGTGGTCGCTGCTCCCTGTAATAAGGGTAACAAAGGCTTTGTCTGCTCCATCCAGTCCTCCTGGTGGTTTGTTCGGCTTATCCCAACGAGCAACAGAGATCCCTGGGCTCGATCTCCTGCATTACAACCAGGTCATTTGTCTCACAAAGTTTCCCTCCACTTAGATTTTGCTGATTGCATCCCCCTGCAATCAGCAAAATAAATAAACTTCATTTTTTAGAAGTTCTAGATTTACAGAAAAACTTTGAAGAAAGTGAAGAGTTCCCATATAGTCCACCCAGTTTCTCTCATTATTAACACCTTACATTAGTACGGTCTATTTGTTACAATAATGGACCGATATTGATACATCACTGTTAACCAAAATCCATGCTTTATTTCGATTTTCTTTTCTGATCCACAATCCCATCCTGGATATGGCATTACATCTGATAGCCATGAATCCTTAGGGTCCTCTCTGTTAGGACAGTCTGTCAGGCTTTCCTCGTGTTTGATGACCTTAACAGCTTTGAGGCATGCTGCTCGGGTATTTTGTAGATTGCCCTTCTGTTGAGATGTGTTTCATGCTTTTCTCATGAGTAGATGGGGGTTATATGATTTGGGGAGGAAGACCACTGGCATTAAGTATCATAATCATCACATCCTCCTATCAAGGGTACAAACTATCAACATGACTTATCACTGTTGGTGTTGACCTTGATCGCCTGGCTTAAGTAATGTTTGTCAGGTTTCTCCACAAAGTCGCAAACTGTCCCCACTCCCTTCCCCAATCCATGCACCTCCTTCCACACTGTCCTCTTTGGGAAAAAGTCACTATTCACAGCCTGCACTTGAGGACAGGCAGTTATGCTCCACCTCCTTGAGGACAGAGTCCATTATTTCAAAATCTGCATGGGAGATTTCTCACCAATTTATTTACTTATTCATTGCCTACATCAGTATGAACCTGCAGCTATTTTAGACTTGGGTTATAATCTAATACTGCTTTATTTTGTTGCTCAAAGAGTTTCAGCTTTGGCCACTGGGAACTCTTTCAGTTGGCTCCTGTGTCCCTGTCCCTTTGACGTGCTCCCTTCAATATGGTTTTTTTTTCTTTTCATCAAAAATAATTTGGGGGATGTACTTCCTTTCAGGCATCACAAGGTGCTCCAGGCTCATCATGAATCCATCGTGTACCTGTCCTGCCCCAGTGCTTGAATCAGCCATTTCTCCAAGGAGTCTTGGCTCCTTTTTCTGGAAAGTGCTATTAGAAATCAAAATCTGGGCACTAGGTGTGCTTACTGCTACTGGGGTAACATTGCTCTATGTCCTCTCTCAGGTGACAGAGCAGAGAAATACAAAGTCATATACATATCTATAAATAGTTTTATATGTAAGCATCTCTATGTACCTAAATTAAGTTAAACACAAATTCATACAGATGTCTCCAATTCAATCCACTATCACATGGATCATTCTAGCTTCTTCCTCATATTTAAAGATGTTCTTTGGTATTTGTTATAAAATGGTAGTCAGATCCAGATTCAAATTCAATATTTTTAAGATTAACGTTTCATAGGACATGATGTGTTCTTCCATCAGAAGGTATAAAATAGCTGGTTTTCTATTAGTGATGTTAGCAGCCATTGATGATCGATCCCTAGAATTATTCTTTAAAGTTTAAAAAATGGTAATTTTTCATGGCTTTGTCTTTCTTCTTTGATTAACTGGAATATTCTGCATCACTGATTTTCAACTGGTGTGCTACGAGAATTCCTAAAACATGCAATACCTGACTATTTAGTCAGGGGCACTGACCTCTTTTCCCTCAGATTGTCAAAGAAAAAAATGACAACAGCCAACACAACAGCCATCCGGTGTGAATGAATCGAAATTATTCCTTTTTTTGTCAGATCAGCAAGAAATATATATTTTTGGTGTGCTGTAGAATTTTAGTAATTAGTTCATGTGCGCTCTGAGATGAAAAAAGTTGAAAATCGCTGCTCTATATAAAGAGAAATTCCCCCTTGCAAACTGTTCGGTAGCCCCCAGGTAGAGCCTATATCAAAAATACAGGATAAATGCTTGATTCTTTTCATTATTTTTAAAATAATGAATTCATTCCCTAGCATCCCCTGAGGCTGACCGCCAAGTTATTTTTGTTTTGAGTACAATTACGAACACGGAATAGCTCTTGAGGCACGTGGTGTAGCTCAGCAGTCTACTCCCAGCTTTCGTCCTGGGCAACCTGCCTCCGTCGACAGAATGGGGAAAGCGGGGGGCAGTGGGGAGCATGAGGCTAGGCTCTCCTGGCAGAGGCAGAGAACAGTTTGGAAAGAGAGGCAAGGTAGGGGAGAGAAGAGGGAGGAAGGGGCGACTGAGGACTTCCGTGTTCATTCACCCTGAAAGGGCTCTGGTCTCCAGAGCCATTCATTCTTGAATAACTGTTGCCTTGGTTTCAGAGTTTTTCATGTTGCCTTAGAAACAGTGGAACCATCTTTGAAAGCCTCCCTAAGCAACCAGGAAAAACACATACAAAAGTCTGAAGCTCTGGAAAGAGAATATTTGACCCTAAATCCTTCAAGGAAGCCAATCCAGGAGAGAAACTAAGTCACTTTTGGAATGTTAGGGGTAAGGGTTAAGGTACTAATTCTCAACCCTTGTTGCTTATGAGTCACCTGAAACATTTAAAAACCACCTAAGCTTCTGTCACTCAGTGGATTGAGTGCCAGCCCTGCAAACCAAAAGGTCGCAGGTTTGATTCCCAGTCAGGGCACATGCCTGGGTTGGGGGCCAGGCTCCAGTTGGGGGTGTGCGAGAGACAACTGATTGATTTATCTCTCACACATTAATGTTCCTCTCCCTCTCTTCCTCCCTTCCCCTCTCTCTAAAACAAATTTTTAAAAAACAAAACACCTAAGCTTCAGCATAACCACCAGAAGTTCTCATTCAGTTGCTTTGGGGTGGAACCCTGCAACTGGCAGTTTTTGTGAGCTTTTTGCATGGTGATTCTAATGTTTAACCAGGGTGATTCCCAAGTCCCCTAGAACTCCTCACCTACTTATGCGGTAGTGACTTGTAGTGACCTTTGTCACATCTACAGTCTCATCAGTTGGATCCAGTTGCCTGGTGTTAGTACCTGCCATCTCTGCCATCTTATGTAAGACTGTAAACCACGAAAGATGATGCCAGGGACGTCTCCCTCTCCCCTGGGATGCAGAGGCCTAATGATTGTGGCTGACCGCCAACCCACAGGTCTTTAGCATAAGACAGAGCACTCTGCCCACCCTCAACACCAAGGGCTGCTACATCTACTTGGTGCGGGCACTGTTCTAAGCGCTTTAAACCTCTCAATATTCCTCATAGTTTGGTAACACCTCCGTTTAACAGATGAGCAACTGTGGATCTGACAGAGGTAAATGATGTCTGTGTCTGGGTGAATTCCTGGGCTCCTCCGTACCCCATGTTGTCACTTGCAGGCTGTGATTTTAAGCCCAAGCCCTCATCCTTTCCTTTGTAATAAATATTGACTCTTGATGTAGAGGCAATCTGCACAGAGTGCAAGGCCCCAGAACAGGAGGGGAAGGCCTGGCCTGGGGTGAGAGATCCTAATCCTTGTTCCTCAGCATCAGGCCCTGAGTACCCCCTGCCCTGACAGGGGGCTGTTCCCCATCTTCTTCAAAACTCAGTGGTCTGAGGGTATGTGAGGGTTAAGTCTAGAAAGCCTTAGTCACTTCTTCTACCTCTAAACCGTCCTCACCTTCCTCCCTGTGCCCACAGGATTTCACCCACAGCTCTTTCCTCATCCTTCCTCGGAAAATTTGATCGATCCCATCTCTCCTATGCACTGCCTATCGCCACCCCCAATTCTTGACCAGCACTACAGTTACTAACTAGCCCCTCCCTAAATCTCCATCTCAAAAAAATGATACCTTCATTCACCAGGACCCAAAACTTTGACCTCATCCTAGTACAGTTTTCCCCCAACATTCAATTAGCCACAGAGTCCTCAATTCCACCACTCAGAATAGCTGCTCTCCATCCCCACTGCCCTGGGAAAGTCCACGTTTCTGAAGCCAAAGCCGCCTCATTTCCTTTCCAACCCCCACCCCAGCCCCCATGCTTCGCGAACCATCCAGACCAACGCTCAGTGTTCCTTGGCTCCCGGGGTTCGTCCCTAATTAGATCCTGCTCATGCTACAACTCCTCACGTGCGCCCCACTCTCTAGACTCGCGCTCGGGAAGTTCTACAGGTGCGGGATTGTGATGTAGGCATAATTTAACCTCCACCCTCCGCGCTCTGGACGCCCGCACTACCAGAGGCCCAATCCGGAGCAAGGTTTCCTTATCCCTAGGGTCAATCCTACTGCCCAGGACTTCGCCCAAGCCCAGCCCTGATTGGCCGCCGCCCGGGCCAGTCACCGCCCAAGCCCTCCTGGGTCCCGCCCCCGAGCCGTGCAGGGATTGGTCCTGGCCGCCACGCCCAGGCTCACATTGGTCCAGGTTGAGATCCGCCAGCCCGTCCACATGGGCCCCTGGAACAGCTGAGGGGAGAGCGCACGACCATGGCCGGGGTGCGCAAGCTGGGGCTGGAGGAGGCCCTGGCGCTGGAGCCTAACTGGCGGCACGCGTGCCACGCGCTGCTCTACGCGCCAGACCCCGGGCTGCTCTTCCGCCGCATCCCGCTGCGTTATGCCGTCCTGGTGAGGAGGGGGGCGCGTCCGGCCACTCCCCGCCCTGCCACCTCCCCGGGTGCCAGCCTCTGACGCTCCAGGCAATCCCCTCTTCCCTCCCCTGCAGATGCAGATGCGCTTTGACGGGCGTTTGGGCTTCCCCGGCGGTTTCGTGGAGTTGCAGGACGGCAGCCTGGAGGATGGGCTGAACCGCGAGCTGATGGAGGAGCTGGGGGAGGGGGCGGGCGCCTTCCGTGTGGAGCGCGCAAACTACCGCAGCTCGCACGCGGCGTCTGGCCCGCACGTCGTGGCTCACTTCTATGCCAAGCGTCTGACACTGGAGCAGCTGACTGCAGTGGAGAAGGGCGCGCCGCTTGCCAAGGACCACGGGCTGGAGGTGGGGCCAGCCCTGAAACCTCAACCCCCATAACTCCGCCCGAAAGCCTGTTCATCGATTTGCTGGTGTAGTTGAGGTCTCGGTCATCTTTCATCTGGATGACTGATCACAGCCAGCCAAACTGGTCTCCCTGCGAGGGTCTCTCCCCTCTTCCCCGTTTTCTGGCTGCTGCAGCTAACTTTCTAGAACACACCCAACAAAGCTTCTCTTCTCCCCCTTTATAATGGCCAGGCATTGCACCCTAGGTCCCTGTTTTTCTTGGATGGAAGATGTGCCCTGATACTTGGTGGGGAAACCTAGCACTTAGGCAAAGGGAGTAGGTGGACCGATGGTGTGGTGGAGAAGGTTCTCACACATTGGCACTTATCAGAATCATCTGGGAGGCCTATTAAAACAGTGCTTACTGGCCCCACTCCCCAAATTCCTGGTTCAGTGGTGAGATGGAGGGAGTGTCCTGAGAATTTGCATTTTTCAGAAGTTTCTAAATGGCTGGTCTGGGTGCCACATTGTGAGAACTGACATAGGGCCAAGCAGGCATCCTGGAGGCAGCAGCCACTAAAGGTTTAGTGGTATGGGAAGGGTTTGCCTTCATGGAGCTGGATAGCGTGACTTGGGTCACTTGTCTGCAGAGAGCCAGGCCCTGTAGGCTTTATGGAGATACGAGTCCCCAGGCCTGGTTCTGCTGGACTGAGAAGGGTTGAGGGGTCTGATCTACAAAGGCTGGCCGGGATGGGCAACTACCTGGGCTTCCAGTGTCTCCTGTCTTTCTCCTTTCACAGGTGATGGGCCTGTTGCGGGTGCCCCTGTATACCCTGCGGGATGGTGTAGGAGGCCTGCCTACCTTCCTGGAGAATGCCTTTATTGGAGCTGCACGGGAGCAGCTGCTGGAAGCCCTCAAGGACTTGGGACTGCTGGAATCTGGTTCTGTCTATGGGAGTTAAGAGCTCATCTCTGAGATCAGGACCTTTGTACTCCAGAGGGAGGGAGGAGACAGGGAATGTTTTCTAGGCCTGGGCCCAATAGGTGGTAACATATTAAAAAGAAAGAAGTGTGTGCAATATGTTTTGAGCAGAGGGCTCTCAGCAACTCATGGCATCAGGGACAAAAGTCTGCAGCTCATCGCAGAGGCCCTGGCAAGTTCCCAGAGCCTGCTGCCTCCCGGTACATTTGCACACATACAGCCTGGTAGCCGCTGGAGATGTGAATGCAAAATCTGTGCCCACACACAAGCTGATGCCTCCCTGACCCCTAAAATTTAGTTTAACCAGGAAATGGCATATGTGGGGCCCAAGTTGTCACCATCCCATTTTCTTGCTGGGGAGGAGCTTCTGAGCCGCATTCCTACATGGCTGCTCTCCATGGTCTCACCCAGCCCATGATTGTGGAGCACAGAGAAGCAGAGGACCCTTTTTCCTCCTGAAGGTGGTTGCATTCTTACCTGGGAGTTAGCCAAAGCAGTATACCCCTGAAAGGTGGTAAAGGGTCCTAAGCAGCCCTGACCGGTGTGGCTCAATTAGTTGGGCATTGTCCCCCAAAGCCAAGGGTTGCTGGTTTATTCCCAGTCAGGGCACGTGCCTGGGTTGTCGGTTAAGTCCTCTCGGTCGGGGCACATGCGGGAAGCAACCAATTGATGTTTCTCTTTCCCATTCCCTTCCCCCGTCTCTAAATATAAAGAAATAAAATCTTTTTTTAAAAAGGTGTCCTAACCAACACCTGCTCTCTTGTGAAACTGAGCAGAACGGGTGAGGAAATGGCTTGTTCTCTTTGGACTGACCTTGAACTTGACACAGCTGAGTCCTGATGCAACCCCTTCAGTATTTTCATCTTTTGGATCCCTTAGATTCTGGGGACATCAAAAGGGAGCTGACCCAGCCCTGGTCTAGCCCTACAGTGACAAAAAGAGCCTCCCAATAAAGAAGGGGTTCAGGTCTTTGAACAATATGTGTGGCATACTGGGGATCTAGAGGTGAGGGCCACAGGCCTTGCCCTCCTCAGGATTGAGAAGCTTTGGGGGGCTAATGGTAACTATTTTAGGTTTTGTTGGGCCACATGGTCTTTGTAGCAACTCTTTGGTTCTGCCACATTGGAAATAGTAATGGGCAATACATAAATAAATGGGTGTAGCAGTGTTCCAATAAAACTTTAAAATTTTTTTTTATTATTTTAAAGAAAGGATTAGGGGGGAGAGGGAGAGAGGGACATTGATTTGGTCCACCCATCTCCTGCATTCATCGGTTGCTTCTTGTACGTGCCCTGACCGGGGGTCAAACCCACAACCCTGGTGTATAGGGACAGCACTCTAACCACCTGAGCTACCCGACCAGGGCTCAATACAACTTTTTAAGTGGAGGTGACCAGCCCATGGGCCATAGGTTGCCAACCCCTGCTGTAGAGAGGAAGACAAAATTAATAATTCTGATGGCTGTCTACTTGTTTTATTTATGTCGGTGTCGGAAGTGAAGGGTTGATGCTGATCTCACCTTGACATTTGTCACTTTTAGTTGAGATGGTTTGGAAAGGCCTTCTCTGGGAGCATTCAAACTGAAAGATGAGAAGCAGTAGCCATGTAAGGGGGTGGGAAGAATATTCCAAGGTTTTTCCAAGAGTAGTGTGCGTTGAGGCCCTGAGGAAGAATCTTGGCAAATGATCCCAAAACAAGGGTAGGGGAATTAGACTGCATTTCTCAATCATGAGGACGGGGAATTTGTAACCATCTTTACTGGAGCACGGTCTAGAAATAGCAGAAGGCTACTGTAATTGGAGCAGAGTGAGCAAGGGGAGCTGAAGCTGGAGACGCCAGTAGGCGGCCAGGGTCAGGGGCTTCGTGTTGTGTGGAATGTGGACTCGAAAGGGACAGAGAAAATGAAGTGGGAGGCCGCCACAGTAGGTCACGTGGGAGATGGTGGTGATCTGGGCCAGGTGTAGAGAGGGAGAGAAGTGGGTGCATTTGAGAGACACGTGGTGGCATTGACAGGCCCTCGGATGGACTGGTTGCTGGTGCAGTGAGGGAAAAGAGGATTCAAGGATGATTTAAGTTATTCAAGTTGTGGAAGACAGGAAACCTGGGGGAGAGGGCAGCCAAGTTTTGGAAGGGATAGAATCAAGGTCATTTTGGGCATATTGAAATACAAATTTGTGTGCCACCTGCATAAATATGATATAGCAATTTGTCAGACTGGATGAGGTCACCCAGGGTGAGAAAAGAGGGCTCAGGACAGCACCAGAGGAAGCCCAACCCTGAGAGTTTTCAGGGAGGAGAGGACATTGCTTTAAGAAAATGGACTGTGCCCGGGCGGTGCCTCAGTTGGTTGGAGCATCATCCCGTAATGGAAATGTTGTGGGTTCGATTCCTGGTCAGGGCACATGCCCGGGTTGCAGGTTTGGTCCTTCATCCTGCATAAGATCCCTCATCCTGGTGGGTATGATCCCGGGTCATACCAAGTTTCTCTCCCTCCCTTCCTCTCTAAAAAGCAGTGAAAAACAAAATGTGCTCAGGTAAGGACTAAAAAAAAAGAAAAGAAAAGAAAATGGATTGTGCCAAGTGCTTGCAAGAGTTTCGGTAAAGTGAGGGCAGAACCGTGTGCTGGAGTTGGCGAGAAATTTGGGATGACTTTGATGGGAGCATTTTCAGGAAGGCAGACTGGAGTTGGTCGAGTAAATGGAGAGTTGGGGAATGGGCAGTGTGAGAAGCTGGTCCTCAAGGCGTGTGGAGAAATGGTGTGATAACTGGAGAGGGCTGTGGTCTGGGGAGGGTTTACAGTGGGAGGTAGAGCAAGTGACTGGATGGAACAATTAGTGCGGGGAGTGGAGTGAGATGGTGCGGAGATGGGGGCGGGGGTGCTGAAGGGCCCGGCCCAAGTAAAAGGAGAGAGGGCCCCTCAGTTAGGAGGAGGGGCAGTCCTGCAGCCCAGTGGGGCTCAGGAGGGAGAGGATGGGAACCTGCAGAGGATGAGGAGGGCTAAACTAAGGGGAAGATAATGGAGTCCGAATCTCTTCTTGGTGAAATGAAGTGAGACCGTCAGCTGGATGTGACTGGAAGGTGCTCTCAGAAGGTATGAAGCAGTCACTCATCTTGGCATGGAAAAGCAAGTTAATTAAAGAAACAGAATGGCAGGCCAGGGCTGACCGGTGAGGCGGCCATTTAGGGTAGGAGTGGAGGCGTTCAGATGGGTCCGGGGTGGGGGAAGGGGGTGCACCCACACTCGTGCCTCCCCTTGTGGGCCATCAGCTGGTCTGAGGACGCTTGAGGCAGACCTGAGGTCCCCCCCCCCCCAGAAGGACAAGGAAGGGAGAGAGAGGCAGGGTTGCGGGAGAAATAACAGACTGTGGGCACGAGGTTTAATGAAGACAGGAGGGGACTTCAGAGGTGGTAGCAAATGGGCAGACTTGATGAGGCAGAGCTCCAACACGGGTGGGGCAGGAGCTGTGTCTGAGCCCGAGAGGGGCGCATTGGAAATTGACAGGTAGAGCAGTCCCAGG
This sequence comes from Macrotus californicus, assembly GCA_007922815.1. Taxonomy (NCBI): domain Eukaryota; kingdom Metazoa; phylum Chordata; class Mammalia; order Chiroptera; family Phyllostomidae; genus Macrotus; species Macrotus californicus. The sequence continues at coordinate 45,293 of VMDR010002317.1, forward strand.
GAAAGGCCAGATCCACGTGGGCGATGCGCACGCAAGAAGCACATAGATGCTGGGGAAGGGAGTGTGCCCTTGGAGCCACACAACCTCTGTGAACAAGCGGGGTGACCAAAAGGCCAATAGAGCGGCCAGGTGGGGAAAGTGGGCATGACAGGACAGAAGGAATCTTCGAGGAGTGGGGCTTTTGGAGAAGGGAGGGGTGAGTGGTGGTCTGGAAGGGCAGCAGGGAGCAGTGTGGGCCCCGGGGCCAGGTCTTGGCCTTCGAAGGTGGGGACAGGGAGGAGCTGCAGCGATATGGAAGACAGACACCTAGAGAAGTCAGCAACTCTGTCTTTTTCCTCCTAACCTAACCCCAAGCCTTTTGTGGGCTCTAGACTAAACCCTCGAGGTAGGCCGGCTGGAGGGAGTGGACGCTTGAGTGCCTCTAGGATACCTGCCCGTCTGTGACCCCACAGCCATCAGTTCACCTCTGCAGGGGAGGGAGGGCCCCGAGGCCCAGAGAGGTGCTAACAGGTCCCTTACCCAGGATCCCACGCAGGCAAATTGCACCAGACGTTTGTTTCAGATGTGATCTGGCCCGGCCTCACACACCATTCTTACAGTGTCGTTATGGCAGGAGCATCTCAGCACTGTCTCTCAGGACCTCCTGGCAGTTCAGTCTTCGCTTATTTATTCATACCAAATTTTCTCATCTTTTCGGTCTCTGGTGACTGTGGAGGGAGTGAGTCCATGACTGTCCTGTGTTATCGCATGCACATACTCTCCCAGTTAGCAGTTCACGTCTCAGTGAGCATCCTCGATGTGTTCGTCTGTGGCTCGAGTCCATTCCACTCCCCTCCTCGGCCCCCCAGAGCAGAGGCAGGCAGAGGGAGGTGAAGCTCAGCCCTGCTCTCTCCTCTCTTTCCTGTTACCGCTCAGCTTCGGGGTGGGGAAACCCAGCAGGGCAGCCCATGTGGGATTCTCTTGGCCTTGTTAAACCCAGTCACCGGAGGTAGAGGCTTCCTAGCAATCTGTGACCCCCCCACCCCCCCCCCCTGCCAGCTGCCGAGGTGACTTGCCGCCAGCACGTGACCTGTCTTTCCTTGTCTGAAATACTGGTTTGTGGTTCCTGTGGTGAGCGTGACCGAGGCAGCCCCAGGGATGCAGCTTTGGCAAGCTGCACCCCGTATTGTTTCAGTGCCGGGAGCCATCCCGTCTACCCTCCACTGCCACCCCCACCCCCTGTTTGCTCTGGCTTGTTAGTGCATTTTGTTCCTTGGAAGGTGAGTAGCCTGGGCTGCCCACCCCCCCGCCCCCCAAACACGTATTTCTGCCTTCTCTGCATCGTCAGCCAGATGTTCTCAGTTCTGTGCGTTTTCCTTGAGTCGGGGGCTGCTGGTGCTGTGTTAACACTTTCTTCGGACCCCACACTGTCCTGAGGCCAAGTCCCCCTCTGCTCTCGAGTTTCCAGCAAAGCTGCTGCTTCTAGGCAGACATCTGAGGCAAGGGCAGCTGCCTCCTTCCTCAGTGACTTGGACCTTCAGAAACTGCTGAGGGAACTAGACCCGGGCAAAGGCAGACAAGTGGGAAGGGATGTTTTCTGTGAGTTTCAGTTTGTCACACAGAAATTAGATTTTACCCCTCAAACCTTCTACCCCACACAAATAAGTGAAGTTTTTAAAAAATAGAGGAAAAAAATGTTTGTCTGTGATGAAATTAGTGAATGGCATCAGAATTAGAGCCAAACTGGAAGCATTAAGTGAAACTCGGAGTTCTTTCGTTGATCGAGAGGTTATCCACGGCGGTGACACGAATCTCAGATCACATACAGCGAAGTCTACGGGAAACGCGAGGAGAAAGTGGCAGCACACGGGGGCACCACGCGCACCGCCCCGGTCCTTGGCAGAGGGAGTGTCAGGGTGAGTGGGATCTGGATCTAAACGCTGGTGACACTGATGGCAGTTGACCTCCTGGCAGTAACTGCTGTGTGGCAGGGACTCTGCGGAGCTCTTTTCCTGTGTTGACGTATTTGGTCACAGCAACCATGTGAGATACAAATACGTTTGTACCCGTACTCCAGATAGACAGGTACAAGGGTCAACCAAATTATACACGTCACCTCAAAAACCAATGTTGGCTATCGCTTGAAACAGGGAAGATATCAGGACCCAGGGAACATTTACCGAGTCAATCATGTATTGGGCCTTAGGAAGCCTCAGTAAATTCTCTCTAGGCTTGTACCACCGTCTCCGAAATGATGAAATACCATGACTTTCTGGGACCACAGAATGTAATAAAACTAGAAATGAATGGCAGGGATAGACACTCTGAAATTTCCTTTTGCCACCAGATGTCCCAAAGTGTGTGTTATGAAACAGGGTTTGGGGCCTGAGAGCCCTGCTGCAGGCCCCCACCGGCCGCCAGGGTGGGGGGTGGGACACTTCACACGGACCTGAGCACTGCTATGGCAGGGTCCCCGCTGGTCTCTGCAAACAGGGCCTGCTGGGGGGCCAGCTTCAGAGCTGTCACCCTGCTACCTGAAGTGCGCTTGCCTGGCAGGGACTGCCCAGCCAGGAAGAGCCAAATCCTAGAACTCCGGAGCCGGACCCGGGGTGGTGCCGTGTGAAGGGCTGAGGGGCATTTCAGGATTCTGAACTTTTCTGGTGACTTCTAAAGCGGTGGTCATATGCTGAGAAACAGTTCTGACTTACCCTTTCTTCCCCATTTTTCTGAGATGTACATTTAAAAAATCTCAGAATCAGTTGGGACTTACCATTCATGCCAGGTAGGGGTGCTTGGCTGTACAAGGCCTGAAAACTTGGGGTGCGTGTGGATAGCTTGGAGGGAATCCCAGAGAGCTCTGAAGAAAGGTTGTGACCCCAGGGTTCCTGACGGCTCAGAAGTCAGCGAGTCGGGGGGAAAACACACCTATGACCCCCAAGTTGAAACATGATTCAAAGAACTGGACCCCGTGCAGAAGTTTCAGGGATGTCAAAATCAGTTTATTTTGCTTATATTTCCTTTCTGTGTGTTCACAACAGTGACCTATGATAAAACCCATGACTAAAAAAGTCAAATCTTTTTCAATATCTAGAAAATTTTTATAAACTTCTGAGTGATAAAGCATTGTGTGATGCCAATGGCAGGATTTTTCAGAGGCACATAAAATAATCATGCACGCTACAATCGATAATGTCTTAGAGTAGATGAAGTGCAGGAGGAGAGAAGCCTCACCCTTTCACCACGGAGGCGTCTGCAGTCCTTCGCAACTTTGAGGGACGAGTACGTGGTGGGCAGCGAGGTCCGAGAGACAAGGGGTCGGAATTGCCAACCGCGTGGCTGCCCTGGTGCAGCTGCTGCCTGCGGCTCCAGGCAGAGGCCAGGATAGGGCAGCACTGAGTGCGGGAACAGGTGAGGTCGTGGAGACCAAACGAGGTGGCTGGAAGCAGCGTGGGGGCACGTGGGGGCACGATGCTCGCAGAACCACACCCCTGCCCTGAGCATGGACAGGAGGAGGTTCTGAGGGGCCCTCTTGGGAGAGGGAGTGCCTGTCCCTGCCATTGGATGATGAGACCAGCCTCGAGTATCCTGTATAAGGGACGAGGAGGACCCAGCCGAGCCCCGGAGGACGTGGCACTGACTGTGTGGGACAAGCTGCCTAGCTGAGGTAGGCACCCGTGGGATCAAACGTTGATGGATTGTTTGCTTATGGAAGAAGTCAGAACTGCATTTCGGTGTGTGATTGGATCAAATGTTCCAGGTGAAATAATTTAGCCACTTGCACCGCACATAGCAACTCGAGCACCGTGTACTATAAGATCCGTTTAAATGTTGGCTTCATTACCCCATTTCTCGAACCAAGGTATGTGGTGAGTCAAAGTGGCTTCAGTTTTGGGGGGCAAAGGAGCTCAGTAGTTGAAACGGGACACATCTCCATAGGCATTGGGCACCTGCTAGCGGAAACTGCTAAGAAAATGCCAATCCTCTTTTTAGTAACATTAGTAAATGCTGTCCATTCCTGGAAAGTCCAGCTTGCCCCAAGCCTTGCTAATGTCTACTTGTGCTCCAGAGCTCCCCGCCCCTCTTGGGCAGCGTTTGCCCCACCTCTGGGCTGCCGTGGCGACCTGATTGCACTTTCTCAGCAGCCCCATCCCACTGGCCAGGGTCCTGTCTTAATTGTTTTGGCCCCTCGAGAACACGACTCTGTATTTCCTCAGATCTAGCACGGTACCAGTAAAGCAGATTCAGTAAGCTTACTGGACGCATGCTTCTTGAAGAGGCTTTTCTCTTATGGAAGTTAAACAAGCCTGTAGAAGTTCGTTTTGAATATCACTTCTTTCCCAACGAGTTTTTCATATTGTGGCAAATAGCATTACCCTGGGATTCAACTCTCCTTTGTAAGCCCAGTGGTCATGTGAGTTTGGGCTGTGCCTTGGTCTTGCCCTTTCATGTGGACATCTCAAGGGTCCTCTGGATCTTCCATTGTTTAGCACAGTGCCTGGCACATAGTACGTGCTCAATAAATACTTGAATAAATTAATCTGTAAAATGAAATGATTGGATTAATTATCTCAAAGACCCCTCTTTGGTTTCCTAACAATGCAAAGAAACACTTCTGCTAAAAGTTCTCATCACGAGGAGAATGTTTTTTTCCTTTTCTTCTCTCTTTGTCTGGTATCTATGTGAGTTGACGGGTGTTAGTTGAACCTACTGCGATAATCGTTTCACCATATAAGTCAATCAAACCCTCAAGTTTATTCCTCAAACTTATTCAGTGATGTGTGTTAACTGTTTCTCAAAACTGGGAGGAAAAGGAATGGGCGATGCTCACGTACAAGTGAATTGCATATTCAGGATTCTCCTGTAGACGAGAAGGAAAAAGATCACCTACCTTAGTTGTGCGTGTCACTACAGGGAATTGTGGGCTGAGCCCCTGGCATAAAATGCGGGAAGTCAAATATAATTTGATTTTTCTGATGAGCATATATTATTTATGAAGTCTTGGGGTGTAAATAACCGAAAATTCAATTTTAAACATTTTTAGCTTACATACCCAGAAGTCTGAGAAATATGTAGATTTCAGGAACATTTGATCCAAAGGCTTAGTGACAGTTTGACTCTCACTGCTCTCTGTGGGGTGTGGTGAGGGCTCCATGGAGGCTGGTTCTCCATATGTGTGTCCGAGGGAAGAGCTGGCTTGGCCGTGACTGGGCCAGCCCCTGCGGTCAAAGGCAGGCCCCGAGTTGACCGGCTTAGGCCTCGGAGACCTCACTCAGTGGCCATGCCAAGTGAAGGCCAGTTCTTTTCTGATTTCACGGCTGCTGTTCAGTGAGGGAGGGAAGAAAACCACGAAGTCCAAACCGGCAATAATGGTGCCATGGAAGTGGAACAGCACCTCTGGATAAAGTACATGGTTATTTTTGTCAAAGTGTCAGGGGTTGCACACAAAACTTGTATTGTTCTGACTGGTTTCATACAGTTCCCTGTAATTGAAGGGTCTCTATGAAGCCATTAGCTGTCCTTGGCAGCCTCCCCACTTCCACCCGCGCTCAGTAAGAGCCTGAAGTCAGAGATGGAGGCAGTAAATTAGACAGAGCTAATCTCGCGTCTGTGGCTTTTGTTTGGAGGCTGGCGCAGAGATGAGAGAGTCCAGCCCCCTTCTCTGCCTGGTACAACTGCCCTCCTCAAAGTCAGAGCTGAGCATCCAAGCCTCAGTGGCGATACCTCAAATGGCCAATTTAAAAACATTATTTACACAGTAGGCTGTTCTCCAAATGGGTATTTTGAAACATTTATTTGCTCAAATGACTATAAAATTAGTAATTCGGTTAGGACTCAAATTAATGGACCAGGGTAGTCTTGCAAATTTCCTTCAAAGGCTCTCTACTTGGCCAGAACATTTTGCATCATTTTTATCGCCCTTAAAGTCAAGATGTCATTGAGACTTTCACAGCTGACCACGTACTGTACTTGTTCCCCCTGTGGATCTGGAGCTACATTTTAAACACCCTCCCCCAAGGCTCCTTTGAGATTACGTGTGTGTGCATATGTGCCACATGTCCTTCAGAGAATGGGGTGTTTACTATGTGCCACGTACTTAGTCTAACTCATTGTATTTAAGGTGCAGGGTCACCTTATTAAATGAGTCCCAGCGCAAAGCTAAGGAAACTGGCTTGAAAAGGTTAAGTGACTTCCAGTTGTCACAGAGCTACAGGGAGCAAAGCCTGAATTACACTCGGGTCTGCCAGTGGTCACAGCTCTTTATGTGACCCAGCAAGCCTCCCTGCCTCACTGCCTGTCTGAACTTGAGTTAATTTATATTTTTTACTTTGCTTTGGGCTTCGCCTCCTCCCCTGTCCGCATCTCCTCTGTAGAACTCTATGTTCATCGACTCAGTACATGTTTACTGGCACCTCCTATATGCCAGACACTATGTTCGGTTCTAGAGACGCAGCAGTGAACCAAATGGACAAACATTCCTACCCTCGGTTACTCTGTCCTGCTCTCCCAGATTCCCACCCAAAATGCCCTTTTCCATCATTTGGAACACCCAGGGCCTCCGCTCCAAATGCTACTTGCTCTGAAATGTAAGTCAGCATCTCAAATCATGAGGGCAGTGGGAATTTGCTTTTACTCTTCTGATGGAAGACATTTTTTACCACCCCATGGTTTTTGCTTTCACAGAAGGCACCTGGGCCCTGAATTAGCTACTTGCCCAGTGGTACCCGGGTATATGGGCATCAGGGTGTCCAGTGGCTCAGGAGACAGTTGTTTGGACCTAAAGGGCATCGCAGGTCCAGTTTCCAGCAGAACAGGTTCTGAACCAGAGATTTGGAGACAAGGAGTTTGTTGAAAGTGCTCTCAGGCACAGATTGGGTAGAGGAAACTGCTATGCAGCCCTAACAGAGGTCAATACTACAGGGAGTTGGAGTCATCTCCAACTGGGAGGGGGAGGCCTTTGTACCCCCACATTAAAAGCGATTGGATGCAGCTGTCCTGAGCAGAGTGTGACTTGGGTAGGTGGTGCTCTCACCAATTGCCACAGAGTCTGGGCTGGGTGTCTGCAGCCCAGCAGACTCCCCTGGGAGTTGGGGGCAGATGTGGGGCTTTGGGGAGGGGGGTGTGAGTGCGTCAGCCCCGACGTTGTGGGTCTGGGGAGCACAGCACAGCCCCCACCTGTAAGTTGAGAGGGACATCTCTACCTGGTGGGATGTTCCCATGGATTCCTCACCTCCGGATATTACTTCAGCAGAGTTTGCAGAAACTCTGAAGGCCTCAACACCCTTAGACTCACCAAAGAAACACTGGAGAACAGGACAGAAGGCCTCAAAGGCAAAGCTGGAGTCTGAGCCACCACTGATGACGAAAGCTACTTACCTCTAAACTGGCTTCCAGGTCTCGGGAATAGCAGAAACATTTATCTGACTGACTTCTGTTATTGTTTAGTTCCCTTTGCTCTTACAGACTAAAATATTGTTTTGTTGTCATAGTAAACATTTATGGGGCTGAACTAGGCATTGGACTCCAGTTACACACACTATCTCATTTAATCCCCCAAATGACCCAGTGAGATAGGTGTCACTGTTGTCTCCATTTAACAGGGGAGGGTATTGAGGCACAGTGAGGTTCAGGGACGTCCACAGGGTTAAACTATTCAGGGGCAGAGCTTCTGTCTGAGTCCCAGTCCACCTGACAAGGCAGCCAGAGCTCTTACCACTGCACTGCCCTGCCTCTCCCTTGTTTACAGGGTTGGCCTGGGTCTCCTTTACGTTTAGTGGTTGAAATATATTCTTGGATCATCTGCTTCTCATTGGCTTATTTTATCAAGTCATTCAGCAACCATACCATATTCTGGGCAGAGTCCAAGGCACTGGACCTGGAATATAGAAGACAGACACATTTATTGCCCTTATAACTTCTCGCAGGGTGGTGAACGGCTTCAGAGAAGTAAATAGGCACTTACGAGACGGAGGAATAAATGCTAAGATGTGGGGAGCCCTGTGTACTATTGGTGCACGTAGGAGGGGCTCCTAATGCAGTCATGGGGTGGGGACAGATGGTCAGTGACAGCTTCATGGAGGAGACATCTGAGCAGAAGCCTAAAGCAGTTATCTGAGTATATATGTGTGTGTGTGCGTGGGAGTGAAGCATGGGAGAACGTTCCAAGAAGCAAGAGAATGCAAATGCTTGGAGTGGACCCAGGAATTGGAAGAAACTTGGGGTGTCTGGGGCACCATTTGGGGGGTCAGACATGGTCAGGGTTGCACTGAGACCGAGCAGGGGCCAGATCAAGCAAGCCCTCGCAGTCACATTGTAGAGACTGGATTTTGCAGTGAAGAGAATGTGGAAGCTCCGGAATGATGTTAAGTAGGGTGACATTACCAGATTTGCTTTTTATTTTTGTCAGTAAGTGTTTATTGTTTCCTTTTTTCACAGCTTTATTGAGATACAGTTGACATACAATAAACCACATGTATTGAAAGTATACACTTTCATAAAATTCCACACGATATACATTGCTGAAACCATAAACACTATCCAGAGAGAAAACATATCCCTCACCCCCAAATGTTTCCTCTGCCCGCTTTTTAATCCTTCCTCTCCGCCCCACTCCTGTGCCCAAGCAACCACTGATCTTCCTGTTAGTAGAGATTAGTTTTTAGTTTCTAGAGCAGTGATTTTTCAACCAGTGAGCTGCAAGAATTTTTAAACATGCAATACTTAACTATGTAGTCAGGGGCACTGACCTTTGTTCCCTTACGTTGTCAAATAAAAAAATGACAACAGCCAACACAACAATAGCCATCCAGTGTGAATGCCCTGTCTTGACCCATAAATACACAGGTCAGAAATACAGTTGCATCTTATTGGTCAAGTCCCATAATGAGGTCACACCTAATTGGTTAATTTTGGGGACCAGAAACTCTTACATGCAAATATAGGCACCTAATCTTTTAAAAAGTCACTTTGGAGCAAGAAGGGTAGGTAATAACTATTATTATTATTTCTGGGTAAATCAAAATTATACCTACTTTTTGTCAGACTGGCAAAAGATATATATTTTTTGGTGTGCCACAGAATTTTAGTAATTAGTTTGTGTGCCATGAGATGAAAAAGGTTGAAAATTGCTATTCTAGAGCTTCACATGAATAGAATAATAATTTATATGTATTCTAAAGAGTACACATATACATCTTATTTTATGAAGACTGCCAAGTAAGGAATGGACAAGAGGAGTGAAAGATGAGAGGCTTTAGTTAGTGAACTGTTAGCTAAGTAATTGGCTCCTTTGGAAAGGGGCATCGCTTTGAGCCTCCCCTGTGCACAGCACCATAAGGTGGCAAGAGCCAAGAGCAAGCTTAGTGATGTCTAATTCTCCTCCTTCCCTGCCCCGCCCTCCGCCCCCCATGAGTCAGGGCCTTCATCTGCAAGAGACAGAAAACCAACTCCAGCTGCTGAGCAGGCATGCACGGGTGCTCACCCCATCAAGATTTTATTGGTTTGCTCATGTGCTTAGAAAGTTCAGGAGTGGCCAGTTGTCGCCAGTGATGCTCAAAGGACCTGGCTGGGACTAAGTTTTTCTTAATCTCTTGGCTCTCTTCTCTGCCTCACAGAACCACTCTTTTTATTGTCGTTATCATCGGGGTGAGAGCATTTAGGTTCCACTCTCACGGCACCTTTCAAGTGCACAGCGCAGTATCGCTAACTATCCCCACAACTTACTCATCTTAAAACTGGAAGTTTGCAGCCTTTGACCCACCTCTCCCCGTTCCCACACCCTCAGCCCCCATAGAGTATATTTATTCTGCTTATTTTCAGCTCCTTCTCCATAAGTTCCAGTCAGCATCTATTGTCCCATTCCTTGTCTTTAGGCAGACAATTACTTTGCCCTGGGAACTCCTGTTCCGGTCTTAAGCTACCTCAGCCAGGAGCCTGGGAGTTTAAGGAGAGGGAGAGAGAGATGCCCCCCGGGCAGGTAATTCCACTCAGCACCAGGCAACTCCTGTGGCAGTGGTGTCCTAGATTTTAAAATGCACCACCCAGGGAATTAGGGAGGGAAGAAGTGAGTGAGTGAAGGCTCCCGATCAGCGGGGCAGGCAGTGCTGTTTGTCCTTGGCTCCTTGTCCCCTGCAGGGCTTTGCTGCACTTTCAGAGGCCTGACTGCACAGGCAGCGGCCTGTGGCCACGAGGGGGACTGTGTGGTCCATTCCAAGCCAGGCATGATGGGGGACGAGGAGGATTCAGAGTCGTTCCTCTGTCCACCCTCTGTCTACTCTGCCCCCCACTTGTCTGCACGGGCCAGGCCACCGAACCCACCTCCCAGAGGCCTGCTCCTACAAGTCTCATCTCCCCAGGGGGTTCTCACAGTTTGGGGTCCTGTGGATCCTTTTCTCAGATCTCTGCTTGCATCTGCGTCCATTGCTTTCCTAGGGCAGGTCTGTGGGAAGGGGCCCGAGGCTGTCTTAGCACACTCCCTCGTCAGAAAGGGGAAGAGGCCCGACACAGTCCTCACAGACACACCTCTTTTCCAGAAGAATCAGAGTGCCTCTGAATATTGCTTCCCTCTTAGAGGGAGTGACAGGGAGGCCAGGAAGTTCAAAAACACATGCTCAAGGACCAGGACTCTTTAAGGGAGAAGAAAAATATTAAATGTTAGCCCTTTATGATCTCCTCCAATTAAACCGAAGTTAAATCTTCTTTCGGTTAATGCCTCAGAAACTCTGAACAGGGTTTAATAATAGCTCTTGATGATTCCTATGAACATTTCACTCTCAAGTGGCTTGTCTTTGAGGAATGCTGATGTGAAACTCTTGCTCCCGGGCAGTTCGGGTGAAGGCCTAAGTACTGACTGGGTTGGGAAGTGGCTATGAGAACAGTATATTAATAACTATTTCTCTGTGCTCTGCCGAAGCAGTTGGGCATTGCAAAAACATTTCAGAATAAAGTAGTAAGTACATGAGTAGTTAAAGACGTTCATTAAGCTGCTTAAAATAAAGTACCGTTTCATTCTTTCCTACCCCCAGTGTCTACAAACATTAAAAGATAGTATTGGAACTAATTGCTTGGATAGATACCAAAGATTATCATTTGCAGAAGTATATTATTAGAGAAATAAAACCCCAAGATTCTAAAATGCATTTGAGAGCAATGCTTCAGTGTGAAGCCAAACCTTTTCTAAGTGATAGAATTGAGAGGGTTTTCAGCTCGCAGTTCTGGGCCTGGCCCACTGCCAGCTAGCTGTGCAGCCCAGGGCAAGCAGCTAGAGTCTGGGCCTCAGTTTTCTCCTCTGTGAAGACAGGCCGGCTGGGATGCATCTCTTAGGCTCGTTCCTGCTCTAGAATTCTTTGGCATCTATATACGTACAAGAGCTTCCCTACACTAAATACAGTAAAAAAAATGTCTATGAATTGCCCACATGTATATCATGTTACGGAAGTTTTCTATACATTTTATTATAAAAGTTGTCAAATATACAGAAACATTGAAAGAATTGTACAGGGAATACCCATATACCCAGCACTTAGATTCTACCATTAACATTACTTCACTTGCTCAATCACATTTTTATTCACCTCCCCATCCCTGTGTCCATCCATCATAATATCTTACTTTAAAAATGTAATCCAGGCCCTGGCTGGTGTGGCACAGTGGATTGAGTGCTGGCCTGTGAATCAAAGGGTCGCCGGTTCAATTCCCAGTCCAGGGCACATGCCTGGGCTGCAGGCCAGGTCTTCAGTAGGGGGTGCTCGAGAGGCACCACACATTGATGTTTCTCTCCCTCTCTCCCTCCCTTCCCCTCACTAAAAAATAAGTAAATAAAATCTTTTAAAAAATGTCATTCAAAGTAAGTTCTAAAAATGTCACCCCTAAACATTTCAGCAGGCATAGTGCTAACTAGAAGTTCACTCGCTTACTTTACCTGCCAGGCCAGGAACGCCTGTGGGATGTGGCCTGCTGGCCTGGGCACTTACGGAGCATCCTTCCACGGTGAACTCCTCCGGTGAGTCGCACGGAGGTGATAAGGCTTGCTCAGGATTGAGGTGATGCTATCTTTTTCTGGAAGATTTACATTCTAAGGGGATTTGGGCCAAGACCTTCCTAATCCTGTCACTCTGCAGGAGAAAAGTCCCAGTAATTATTTGAGAACTTTTCTGCAGTCTTGGCAGGGGACTAGTGGTAGGCTTGTGGTTGCTTTTGCCTCCAAAGTATCTCCCGCTCCGGTCAGTTCGTCCACATTTCCACGGTGAAAGCCCTGCTGCAAGCCCGGGTTACTTTTCTGGAGTCTTGTGAGACCGGGAAAAAGCATTAAAATACTGTTATATCTGTATTTCCTTTGGTTAGTGTTTATTTTTTTAATAGACCCTTCCCATTTTGGAGGTACTGTATTTATAAGTTCTGGGGGCTTTTAACATTTTGTTATTAGTACCTATAATAACAGCTTTAAAAAAAAAAAGCTGTTATTTTTCAAATTTGAAAAAGTCACCTAAACCCAATGCTAAAAAGTTTAGTGTTTTTCTTCTAGGGGGAAGAATACATTCCCCCTAAAAATAACTTATTAATTTAATAAATATAATATTTTGGTTTTTTGTTTTTAAATATAATATTTTGGTAAATTATCTCTTAACTTTATTTATTTTTCTTCTTTAAGTATGTTTTATTGATTACACTATTACAGTTATACCAATTTTTTTCCCCTTGCCCCTGCCCCCCTCCACCTGGTACCCCGCTTCTTTACAGCAACCCCCCCAGCCCCAGTTCATGTCCATGGGATGTGCGTGTGAGTTCTTTGGCTTCTCTATTTCCTATACTATTCTTAACATCCTCCTGTCTATTTTGTACCTACCCATTTATACTTCTTTTTCCCTGCACCATTTCCCCCTCTCTCCCTCTTCCCCCTTCCAGCTGATAACCCTCCGTGTGATCTCTATACCTATGATTCTGTTCCTGTTCTGCTTGTTTGCTTAGTTTGTTTTTGTTTTTTAGATTCAGTTGTTGATAGTTGTGAATTTGTTGTCATTTTACTGTTTGTAGTTTTTGATCTTCAATTTCTTAGATAAGTCCCTTTAACATTTCACATAATAAGGGCTTGGTGATGAGGAACTCCTTTAGCTTTACCTTCTCTGGGAAGCACTTTATCTGCCCTTCCGTTCTAACTGATAGTTTTGCTGGATAGAGTAATCTAGGTTGTAGGTCTTTGCTTTTTATCACTTTGAATACTTCTTGCCAGTCCCTTCTAGCTTGCAAAGTTTCTTTTGAGAAATCAGCTGGTAGTCTTATGGGCACTCCTTTGTAGGTAACTCTCTGCTTTTCTCTTGCTGCTTGTAAGATTCTCTCTTTATCTTTAAACTTTGGTATTTTAATTATGATGTGATTGGTGTGGACCTCTTTGGGTCCAACTTGATTGGGACTCTCGTGCTTCCTAGACTTGCATGTCTATTTCCTTCACTAAATTAGGCACGTTTTCTTTCATTATTTTTTCAAATAAATTTCTAATTTCTTTCTCTTTCTCTTCTCCTTCTGGCACCTCTATGACGCAAATGTTAGACCTCTTGAAGTCCCAGATGCTTCTTATACTACCCTCATTGTTTTGGATACTTTTTCTTCTTGTTCTGATTGACTGTTTTTTGCTTCCTTATGTTCTAAATTGTTGATTTGATTCTTGGTTTCATTCACTCTATTGTTGTTTCCCTATAAATTGTTCTTTATTTCAATTAGTGAATTCTTTGTTTCTGACTGGATCTTTTTTAAGCTGCTGAGATCCTCACTAAGTTCCTTGAGCATTCTTATAGCCAGTGTTATGAACTCTGCATCTGATAGATTGCTTATCTCCATTTCGTTTAGCTCTTTTTCTGAAGTTTTGATCTGTTCTTTCATTTGGGTCATGTTTCTTTGTCTCCTCATTTTGGCAGCCTCATTGTTTTTATTTCTATGTATTAGGTGGAGCTGCTTTGACTCTGTGTCTTGGTAGTGTGTCCTAATGTAGTAGGTGTCCTATAGGGTCCAGTGGCACAGACTCCCCTAACACCCAAGCTGTGTATTCAAGGTATACCCTTTGTGTGGACTGAACACACTCTCGTCTTGTAGTTGAGACTTGGTTGCTGTTGGCAGATCAATGAGAGTGATTTACCCAGGCAAGTCAGCTGCAATGATTGGCTGTGACCACTTACTACCAACGTCCTCTCTCCGTGGAGGATCAGCTGTGCAGGGGCAGGGTAGTGGTGCTCTTATGTAGTCTGCAGCTATCCACTGGGTGTGCTGGCCCTGGGTTTCCCAAGTGGTGCGGGCCAAGTACAGCCCCCACCTGTGTTTTGCCCAGGGCCACACCTGCCAGAGTTATAAAGCAATCTGAGATGGCTGCTACTTGTGCTGGGCTTGGAGATTGCCAGGCAAAGCCAAGCAATGAAACTAATCTGGCTGCTGCTAGTGCTCAGCCTGGAGCTCACTGACACCAGTTGTTGCTTGTTTGATAGGATTTAGGAGGCTGTGAAGCATGAGCCAAGACCAGTTATTCATATGGAAAAGTAGCTTGGGGGCAGCCTGGTAAGTTAGGTGGGGTGGAGACTCTGGGGATCTCCAAGGCAGGTCAAACAGTGTTAGCCAGGTTGATGGAGTCTCAAATATGACACCAGCCTGCCAGCTCCATGGCTCTGCAGGGGGAGGGCTCAGAAAAGGGGCAATGACATCTTCTCGCCCCAATGCCAGACACTTCAGCCTTTCCCAGTATGCCACTCGTGCCCTTCAAGCTGCCACTCAGGTGCTGGAGCTCAGAGGGAGTGAGTCTGAATAAGTCTATGTGTGTGTTTAAGAGGAACTGCTTGGGGTTCCAGAAGTTTCTTCCACTGATTCAATCCCCGCTGGTTTTTGCAGCCAGAAATTGTAGGGTCTTATCACCCTGACACTGGCACCCTGGGCTGAACTGGGACTCCTCACTCCTGAGATATCCCTCCTGGATTTTTATCCACCACACATGGATGTGGGACCAGCCTGTTCTGCGTCTGCACCCCTCCTACCCATTTAGATGGACGTGGTTTCTTTAATTCCATAGTTATCAGACTTCCATTCAAATAAATTTCTGATGTTTCTGAGTAACAGTTGTTCTATATTTTAGTTGTAATTTTGACGTGGTTGTGCAACGAGGAGAGCCATGTCTGCCTAGGCCGCCATCTTGATCGGGCGCCTGTACTCTTATCTCCTTAACATATTTATTAATTGACTTTAATTCTGCCTTCCCCCTCAAGTACTTTTCTGCATAAATATTCAAACTTGGGATTTTTTTAGGGTGTTGGTGGTTTTTTTACTTGTTGCTGTTGTTTTGCTTACTTTATAATACACTTTTTCTTTCTTCTTTGGAAACTAGGAGAAGACCCAGAGAGAACAAAACATAGTAATTCTATGATGTGTTTGTTCTTTGCCTTTTTAGTTTTCCACTTTAAAAGTTTCTGCTTACCATGCTTCTAAAGTTTGCATCTTTAGACTTTGCAATCTTTTGTTTCTTAGTTTACATACTTGAACTTCTGGAAGAAAAATGACTTCTATTTCTCCAAATGTATCCCAGCAATTTTCGATAGCTCAAGCTGTCACTTTCAGCTGCTCAGTCAAAAATGTCCTGTGGGAATGATTGCAGTGTCTACTGCACAGGTGGGAGCCAAGTGCACTCTTAGTTATGGAACCTTTATTGAAGGTTCCATGGGATATTCACAAGAAACGATCATGTTCTATGCCAATAAAATGATGTGCTTTCTAATCTGGGTACCTTTTATTTCTTTTGCTTAACTATAACTACAGATTGCGCCGGCTTAAACCTATTTAAAGAGTGGTATTCAGATTTGTTAACAAAGCAAAATCCAACACTAGGCTCTATTTGGGCATCACACAGTTCTGAAGACTGGAAGTCCCAGGTGACGGTGCCAATAATAGGGTTGAGTTCTGGTGAGGGCCCCCTTACTGGGCTGCAGACCTCTGACTTCTGGTTGTCTCCTGACATGGCAGAGAGCAGAGAGAGCTACAATGATGACTATTGTCTGCGTTGGTTATTTTTCAGTTCCAAATTCAAGGGACATGAGGACAAATCACTGAGTGGAAGACTGGGGGTTAGGCTGAGCTCCAGTGAGAGTTGTCTGCAAATTAGCCAGCTGAAGACAAAATCTTCCAGGCCTTGGTTTCTCAGAGAAGAGATTTGTTCCAGCATCCAAGAGAGTTGGAAGCAGAACTTGGACAGGGATTCCCCCAAAGTTTGGAGCTGATGCTTTCCAAACATGAGTCTGGCTCTTAGTTGGGCTCCCAGACTGAGTAGGGCATCAGGAACTTGCAGTTTGAAACCTGGCTACCGAAAACTCATTCCGGGGTAACCCCCAAGTACCAGAGAGAGCTGTGCAAGGCCTGGCTGTCTCAGGAGCACAGTGCACAGTTAGCAGGCTCGTAGAGTCCCCTGCTTTCTGTCCCTGCAAGACAGCACGTGTCCTCTGTATTGTGCTCTATTTTAATCACAGGCCATCTGGCCTTCACAAAACCCTACTGGTGTCCTTTTCTGAGGCAGATTTCTGCAATGCCCAAGTCTTGTTTTGTGTCCCTGGATGCTCAGCAACCCTTTGAACAATGGGAGGTCCCAGTGCTTCTTTAAATGGGGATTCAAGGACTATCCATATGTGACAGCGTCCTCTGGGGTGCTTGCTGGAGATGCAGATGACTTAGGCCTCACCCCAAGGCTCCTAAATCAGGCTCTCCAGGGTGGGTTCTCAGAACATGTATTTTAAAGCAACCTGATCCTGCACTCCCCACGTTTAAAAATCCTCTAGTGAATTTCTGTGGCTTCCAGGAAAAGAAAACAAACTGTTTCCAAGGCCTGTGAGGTCCTGCCTGATCTGGACCCTGTCTGCTTTTCTCCCATGAGGCTGTCACTCCATCTCTCAGCTCATTATCAAAATAGGCTTTCGTCTGTCCTTCACAAGTTCCCTCCTCCCACAGGACCTTTGCACAGGCTCTTTCCCAGCCCAGGATTGTAGACCCTCAGTCCAATGTGCTCTTTGAAGGCACAGGTGCTTATTTAATTTATGTAACAAAACCTGTAGACCACTTAGGGGCCAACACTAAGTGCTATCCAAATATTACCATGTTTGATTCTCATGACGACCCTAGGGGTTTAGTGCTATTTTTACTTTCATTTCACAGTGAAAGGAGCCTACTGAGGCACTGCTTCAGAGGGCCCACACCAGCCTCCTCTTGTCTTCCCTGCAGGATGAGGAGTCAGTGGGGCCAAGGTGCTATCTGATGGGAGGCTCCGGCCCACCTTCTAGAGCACAGTTAGGTACAGGGAACCCCAAACACCCTGCCCAAATAGTCCTGAGAATATTTCCAGGTCCCATGTAGGCGTTTTTCCCAGGACCATCCATCCTCCTGAGAGTGGACTGCACCCCCCCCTACCCCTGCCTGTGTACACCTTTAGGGCTGTCGAAGAACAGCTATTTGTGGCTCTGGGGTTTGTGGGGAGCTCGAATGTGCAGGCTGGGGGGCCTCACACAGAGCAGGATGGACCCGGGGACAGGGTGGAAGAGAAGGCAGGCAGTAGCAGGCTCTTCCCGTCCTGCCGCCTAGCTCTGAAGAGCATTAGCGTTCTGAGTTAACGTGGCGCTTTGTCATTGTGAAGGTGCGTCTGCCAAGGTTGGAGGGTGGAAGTGTTCTACATGCCAGTGTGTTAGCATGATTTATAACTCTTCAATATTTAGACATATGGCATGTGAGTCTACATTTACACTCTTATTTGGATCCCCATGAATGCCAGTGGTGAGAAGGGGTGTGCTGGTAGATGTTTAACAACCAGTTCTGGGGAGTGGGATGAAGATAGTGTAGAGAGGAAGCCTGATCTGTAGCGTTAGCCTATGTCCGTGGTGCAGATACTCCTTCCGCAGCTGACTCCATGGTGTGTGCTAACAGATGTGCGCAGTGGGCTCTCAGGGGCCAGACGAGCCCAGCTCCGGCACACGGCCAGGCCTGATGAGGTCACACAGCTGGCAAGTGGTCGGGGCAGAGTCTGTACGGAGGCAGTCTGGCTCCAGAATTCCTCCTAGGGGCTCTGCAGCTTCCCAGCCCTCTCTTTCCCAGGCCTACGTTCTTAGACCCTGGGACATGCAGAGGGCTGTCACACAAGCTGTGCTTTGAGTCCTGCACCCCAGAGGGCCAAGTCCCAGCAACAGCAGACAAGCTGTAGTCACAAACATAGGGAAGACTTCATGGCTCAAGCAAGGCCCTGGCTGGTGTGGCTCAATGGATTGAGTGCCGGCCTGCAAACTAAAGGGTCGCTGGTTCAATTCCTGGTCAGGGCACATGCCTGGGTTGCAGGCCAGGTCCCCAATAGGGGGCGTGAGAGGTAACCACACACTGATGTTTCTCTCCCTCTCTTTCTGCCTCCCTTCCCCTCCCTCTAAAAATAAATAAATAAGTAATTTTTAAAAACTGGATTATCCTATTATATTATAGAAGAAGATGTTAATAGAAGTAACAAGAATGGCTTCTGCTCAAACAAGTGTCTATCAGACTGGATAACCGTTGATAATGAATGAACAATAAAGCCAACCAAACAACAGGCTGTTCATTTGACGTTTTGTTAGTCCGACACAGGAGTGCATCAAAGGACAGATGGAAAAGAGTAAAAGGAAGTCAGCAAACACAAACCCCGCTTGTTTACCAAGAACGTCACCTCTAGCATCGCCAGTCTGAGAGGCATTGCCTGCCCAGTGACATCCATTCAACGGCCACAGTACCCCGATGCAAAGGTGGCATAATCCCTTGCTCCCTAAACAAGGACTCATGTGAATGGCCACACGAGGGTTTTACTGTCACTTACTCTCAATCAGTGAAATTGACCTCCTGGTGAAGAGGCGGGGATGATAGAATAAGACTAGAAGACCCTACGGAGCTTTAATTAATCAGCCTAAGAGGAGCCACTAATCACCCAAAGGAACAAAACAACCTCTAGTACGCTGATAATTTAGGCTGGGGTGACCTCGGAGCACACAACAACCTCCTAGTGATTATAAATTAAGACTTACTAGTTGAAATAATCATATCATTTGTTGATGCAAAATTTTCGATCAACACAACAAGTTACCCTTGGGATAACGGCACAACCCTGTTTAAGAGTCCCTATTGACAATAGGGCTTATGACCTCGTTGTTGGGTCAGGACATCCCCATGGTGCAGCTGCTATTAGTGGTTTGTTTGCTCAACGGTTCAAGTCCTATGTGACCTGAGTTCAGACCAGAGCAATCCAGGTCGGTTTCTTTCTATTTCATGCCTCTCCTGGTAGGAAAGGACAGGACAGACAAGGCCCACTTTAAGAGAAACGGCTTCGAGACTAACAGGGGACACAATCTCAATCTGATAAACTGTAAAATAATATAACTTAGACCAGGGTTTGTTAAAGTGGCAGAGACCAGTGACTGCGTAAAACGTAAACCTTTGCCACCAGAGGTTCAAAGCCTCTCTTTAACAGCTCGTTCCTTACTAACCTCCTGTCTGTAACTGCCCCAGTGCCCCTAGCCCGGGCATCAATATTGGATGCGGTTGTTACTGCAGGTACAACCAAAATGATTAGTGAGATTAGTATTGAGGAAGAGAATAGGTTTATTACTTTTATTTGGAGTTGCAGCAATATTTTGGTTCCTAAGACCAATGGATAACTTCCACTGTTAAAAGCCTGGAAAAGCCACACTGTTAGGTATGGGGCATGAGTTAGCAGTTCTTGCATACTTCTTTGGTAAATAAGAAGTTTTAATTTCTATTATTAGACTCGCAATCTGATGTTTTTATTAAACTATATTTACAGTACAAGGTCCCCAAAATAACTTTTGGATTGATAGATAATAGTAGCAGGGGTTGCCCTGGCTGGTGTAGCTCAGTGGACTGAGTGCCGGCCTGCGAACCAAAGGGGCGCTGGTTCGATTCTCAGTCAGGGCACAGGCCTGGGTTGCGGGTTGGGTCCCCAGTAGGGGGCTCACAAGAGGCAACCACACATTGATGTTTCTCTCCCTCTCTCCTTCCCTTTCCCTCTCTCTAAAATTAATTTTAAAAAACCTTTAAAAAGTATAGTAGCAGGAGCAGTAGTATACAGCTAAAAGTGTATTTTCTCGTGTGTAGGAGGGTTTCATGTTGTTGATGTGGTGGGTACATTTGCCTCGTTGAGTTATAATTAGCAGGTACAGCAAGTACGAGGCTGCGACGATGATGTTGAGTTCTATGAGAATGACAGACAAGTCAGATCAAGAGAATGTTGATGTGACTGCGAACAGCTCCTGGTTAGGTCGATAGTTGGGGGAAGGGCTAGATTAGTGAGACTTGCTAGAAGTCACCAGGCTGCTGTAAACGGGAGGATGGTGGGTAATCCTCGAGCAAGGACTATTGCTCAGCTACTAACTCGCTCGGAATTTAGGTTGGCGGGACAGAATAACTCTGAGGATGTTAAACCGTGAGCGATTATTAGTGCTGTCGCTCCCATATAACTTCCAGGGGTTTGGATTGGGATGGCAACCGTAACTAATAAGGATGTGATTAGCGATTTGAGGTCTGCCTGGAGCAAACAGGTTGAGCGGGTTGTAATCCTACCCCACAAGGACAATGTTATGGAGGAACGCTGTGACATCAGTCCAGGGGTAAGTAGCATTGTAATTCGTAGCATGCGGGAGCCCCCTAGTTTGAGCAATAGGGCTGCAAGGACTGTGGATCCTGCAGTGGGAGCTTCTACACGGGCTTTTGGTAGCCAGAGGTGGAGTCCGTGTAGGGATATTTTTACTACAAATGCTATTCCGTATATTAGCCATAGGACAGTGGGAGGGGCGCATACAAAATATTTTGAAATGAAGGGAATAAAATATTTTTTACTCTTGAAAAAATTGGGAGCTCTAGACAATTCAGCCTTTTCCACCCTGAGGGTTGGGGTCCAATTTTAACACCTAAAGTATCCAAGGTAAATCATCAATTTAACTTCTTTTCCACACATCTAGAATGGTTCTATGCTTTGGAGAATGGAGAAAATTGTGTTTCTCCCATTTCAGTGAGCACATGGATTGCCTGGAGATCTTGCCATTATGGAGGTGCTGAAGCAGCAGGTCTGGGTGCAGTAGTTCACAAATTATGGTCTTTGGACCAGCAGTATCGACATCACCTGGGACCCTCTTGGAGCTGCAAATAAACCTCAGACCTACTGAATCAAACTCCACCCAGCAATCTGTAGCTTAACAACCTTCCAGGTGATTTTGATGCAGCTGACGTTTGAGAACCGCGACTCATGAGTGATACTGAGAATCTGAAGTGCCGTGGAACACAGAGAGATAAAGAGCCTGCTGGAAATGGAGAGCAAGAACGAGGGAACACGGGAAGTGACAAGGGAATGGCAGCTTGGTGTGCAAGTTCACAGGTTAGAGCACTTCTCCCAGTACAATAATCCAGCCTGAACTGGGAGTCGGCCCCGTTCTTCCTGTGTCGCATGCACGGGTGGTTATATTTTGTCCCCAGTTGAAACTTGTCATGAGACTTCAATCCCTGAGTTTGTGTTTCCAGCCTCCTTTCCAGAGGTGACCAGACAGCTCCCTGTGAGTGCCTTCCAGGCACCTCCTGCAGAGAGATGTGAGCCTCCTGCCTCTCCTTCCTTATTTGCATGCAGAATAACTTTTAACAGGGATGATTCAGATTCCCAGCAGTTGGCCCGCCTCCCTCCTTTGGGCATCCCCACACTGTAACCTGCATGCTAACCAGAGCCCAGAGGGAGCACATAAAATGCGCAGAGAAGTCATGTCACAGAGGCAAGCAGGAGTCCCTACCAATTTCATTTTGCTCGTAATTGGCACATTACACAATTTTAATAAAGAAATTGCAGATATCTAGTTTCCTTTATGGCTAAATATTAATGAGTTCAGACTCCTGAGACCCTTCAATATATTCCAAAGCCATAACGCCTAAATCTAGGACCATAATGGAGCTCACTAGTGCTAGAATATCATCAGGAAAAAACTGAGTGAGCTCCCGACACAGAGAGGTGATGGGAGAGGAGCTTGTCTTTTCTCTTAAGCTGAAGGAAATGCATCGGGTTTTTTGTCTGGGAGCCTCTCCAGTAACATAGCCCAAGCCGGAGGTGCCCTGAAGCCTGCTCATTGCAGAGACCATTGACTCTGCTTGAGCGTTTTTTGTCTGGTGGAGGGAGCATGTTGGCCTGTGCACAGAGAAGCTGAAATGTCAGGAGATAACATCCCCAGAAGCAACCCTTAAACAATGACAGAGAGGGGATAGTAGGTCAACACCACCCGTGTCCTCACCTCTCGGTTGGGACAGCTCAGAGGAGGTCCTGCATATTGCTGGGAGCACCCTAAGGGCACTGCACTCCAGTGCCCACCGGGGGACTCCCCTTTATCGCTTTGTTTCTCTTCCCAGCTCACTCTCTGACTCTTTTGCTGGTGTTTCATTGGATCATCCCTCAACTGAACTACTGGTCTTTGAATCCTTGTCTTAGGGTCTGCTTCTGGGGGCAGCCAAACTAGGACGAAGACAAGAAGCAGAAATTTTGGGTGGAATGCTCAGTAAGGGAAAGGGGCAGCTTTTATTCTTCCTCAAGGACAAAAAGCAAACCATGACATTCAGGGAAGTGACATTAGGGAGGTCATCTTTCCATTTATTACCAAGCATTAATTGAGTACCTACTGTGTGCATAATCCTGGACCAAGCACTGTCTTCAGAAAGTTTAAATCTAGTGTTGACTCTGAGGTCCATAAATACCTCAGTGCAAAATGAAATTTGATTAAGGGATATTCAAATCAAAGAGTTGTAAGAGTCTGAGGAAAAAGAAAGAATTTATGCCGGTGGTCAGGGGGCTTTGCAAGGTGAACGAGAAAGGGTTATAGCCATAGGCCATTCTATGCAGAGCAAGCAATAAGAGTAATTTTTCGGGGGCGGAAAAGTGAAGATGTGTCCGGGGAGGGGGTGAAGTTCTGTCTACTTGGAGCCAAGTGTAGGTGTAGAGAGGTTGTGGAATGACCCCAAGAGACCCAAGATACCGATCTAAAGCACTTGAACCTTCTTGTATCAAGAGGCATGAGCTCTTGAAGAGTTTTGAGCAAGGGAGTGATACCGTCAGAGCTGGGCACTGGGAGGCAGAATCTGGCTGTAGTGTGAACTGGAGGGTAAGGATGGCCAGTGAGGCACATTACAAAACTGCGGGCATATTTTCAGTGCGTGTGCTAAGGAAAACTTTTCAACAAATTACATACGTGACCCTCCTGTAAACATAAAATACACATGTCAAGGATTTTACTCCGCTCATTAAGGAACCAGTAATGTGTTAAAACTAATTCAAACGAGAATTTGAAGAACAGAGTTTCACAGCAGTGAGACAAAAGAGAAGGTTGAAATGAGTTTGTTCATAAATGTGCTGTCAGTTTATGTCCCACAAACAGTAAAGGCTACCTTGGGGGCTGTACTTCCTACCAATGGAAATCGATGGTCTCAGTACCAGACAGAATTGGCAGGTGCCAGGCACCGTTTGTTTTGCTTTCAGGCAAAATTTGTTCACATCGTTTTCAGTTTGCAAGTTAGCTGCTCTCTGCCCCCACAGAGTTGTAAAACAGATGGGTCGATAGAAAGCCAATCAAAGGTGCATTCCTAACATTACTTTCAAAAGAATCCCAATAATCTCTTGCCTATTTTCAAGTTCAGGATAATTTTTCTTGATAGTCTCCCCCTTTGTGATCATCAATAATCTGCAAAGATTACTTTTGATCACAGGAGAGGCCGTTCTCATTAGGGCTGGCCCATGCAGGAAGAGTGTTAAACAGCTGTATCAGCTTGCTTGACTTTGCCCTACAAATCCAGAGCCATGCAGCACTGGGCAATACATTGAGAGGAAATTTCAAATGACTTTGAAAAGTCTCTACTACAGTAGTCCCGCGACCATTCTCTGAGGAGGGTGTTCTAAGACCCCCAATAGATGCCTGAAACCATGAATAGTATCGAACCCTGTCCATACTATGTTTTTTTTCTATAAATACATATCTTTGATAAAGTTTAATTCATGAATTAGGCACAGTAAGGGATTAACAACAATAACTAATGATGAAATACAACAACAATAATAACATAGTCTCATAAAAGGTATGTGGTGTCTCTCAAAATAACATAATGTACTACACTCACCTTTTTGCTGAAAGGAAGCACATCACAGCTTGCCGTGGGCATACCTGAACTGCCAGAACCACTGCCCTTGCAATATGGAGCCATTGTGAAGTTCAATGAGGCTTACCTGAGCACAAGCCCTGTGATGCCACATAAGTGCCATCCTAAGAAATGCCATGAAATGCTCCTAAGTGCCTCCCAAGCGGGGAGCCTATATGGTGTGGGTCGCTGGACAGAGGGGTAATTCATGGCTGCAGCGGGAGGGAGCGGAAGCAGGAGATTTTACCACAATATTCAGAACAGCGTACAATTTTAAAATTATGAATGATTTATTTCTGGAATTTTCCATTTACTATTTTTGCACCACCGTTGACTGCAGGTACCCCAAAACTGTGGAAAATGAGACCGCGGATAAATGGGAGAACTACTGTATAATATTTCCTGTCTTGAGTCTTGGGAACTAAGCCCAAGAAACTCTGTCCACCAGATTTAACCCAGAGAATCTGTAATTCTGGTAAATTCCTCTCTTCCTAAGATCCCCTCAATTTTCTAGGCTTCCTGGCCTGCCATGAAATGACCTTCCTTAGCATCCATGAGGCTGGGACCTTGTTGGCTAGGAAGCAGGCTGGTTTTCCTAGGAGAGAGCTTTACAGGCATTGGTTGATGTATATACAGTAAAACCTCTAATGAAGGGTTTGTGGTGTGTGACTGGGTGTAGAAATGGCTTCTCGATGCCCTGATGTGAGAGTTCTTTGATCGCTTACTGTGTAGGAAAACCTGAGATGCCTCGAGATAGTCCAATGCAAATGTAAAAAAAAACCTAGATAATTTCCTAGTTTGACAATAACTCCAAATATTTACATAAGTTCGCTAATAATAAACAATAAAGATAAAGAAACTTTTTTAAAGCTATAAATAATAATAATAAATTTTGATCAGCCATGACAGAGAAGAAAATAGACTAATGATGGGGTTCAGGACACTACCCCAAAATATGGCACCTTGGCATGTTGCCACACCAAAGTCCGTGTGTCTGATGCCTCAAAAGGTCAAAATTCAAGGGGGTTGGAGTAAGGGAAGTTGTATTGATCAAGATGCGAACTGAGAAGATGGGAGACCTAGTGGTGCCTCACATCCATCTTGCTCTCTGGACTAGGTTAAGGGTTTTTAAGGGGTTAGGGGGAACAGGTATGTGGAAGCGCTGTGGGGCTAGTTTTAACTGGAAGACCTTGGGACTTGGCCATTTATGATGAAGGGGCATCAACACTAGATCTTCCTGGACTACAGACCCTTGGCTTGTGAAAGGGTTCCTGGTATTCAAGTTCTGGCTATGTCCTGGTCCTTTGGCTCCTTGTGGTGGTGGGGTTGGGGGCGCTGGAGGGGCACGACTTTGGTTCCAGGTACAGCTGGAGATCAAAGTTCTTTCCTCTGCCCTTGCTTTGGCTGCAGGACTTGCAGATTTGGTCTGGTTATCTCTGAACTGCAACTCAGTGTCTTGTTAAACAGGATGGGACCATTTTGAGCTGGTTCTGCAGTTACAGGCATATTGGATATCTTTTTCTATTTTATTTTTTTTTAGGATAAAGAGTCCTTTATTTACTCATTTAATCTTTTAATAGGTTATTTTCAGAACTGTATTTAAAAATATTTTTTATCGTTGTTCAAGTACAGTTGTCTCCATTTTTCCCCCACTACTCCCCCCACCTCAGCCATCACCACTCCCCACCCTTGATCCTACCCTCCTTTGGTTTTGCCCATGTGTCCTTTATACATGTTCCTGAAAACCCTTCCCCCTTTTCTTCCCATTATCCCTTCTCACCTCCCCTCTGGTTACTGTCAGTTTGTTCTTAATTTCAGTGTCTCTGGTTATATTTTGCTTGCTTGTTTGTTTTGCTGATTAGGTTCCACTTATAGGTGAGAGCATATGGTATTTGTCTTTCGTTGCCTAGCTTAGTTCACTTAACAATGCTCTCCTGTTCCATCCATGCTGTCGCAAAGGGTAGGAGCTCCTTCTTTCTCTCTGCTGCATAGAATTCCATTGTGTAAATGTACCACAGTTTTTTGATCCACTCATTGACTGATGGGCATCTTAAACTGATGGAGTCTGAGAAAATGGCAGAGCAGGAGGGTCGCTCTGACCTGCCCAGCCTGCCTTTCCTTCCTAAAACAGGTTATAAAATCTTCATGTGAAAGGTGCCCTCCCTGTACCAGTAGGAAGATATTCTTATCACCAGAGAGAAAATTTGGATTGAGTAATCTGCATTTACTACCCCCAGCCCAAACCCCTTATCAATTCTTCACAAATTTATTGTTTCTTTGTCTAAAACAGAGATTTTTCAGCTGGTGTGCTGCAATAATTTTTAAAACATGCAGACCCTGACTATTTAGTGAGGGACACTGATCTCTTTTCCCTCAGATTGTCAAATTTAAAAAACAACAATGGTCAACACAACAATAGCCATCTGATGTGAATGAATCAAAATTATACCTATCTCTTTTGTTAGATCAGCAAAAAAATATATTTTTTGGTGTGCCACAGAATTTTAGTAATTAGTTTATGTGTGCCATGAGATAAAAAAGGTTGAAAGTTGCTGGTCCAAAAGGTATAAAAGCTTCCTGCTCTGGTCACTTCTTCAGGTCTTCATTCTCTTGCAAAGTATCCCATGTACAAGCAAAATTTTCATAAACTTGGTATGCTTTTCTCTTGTTAATCTGTCATTGTCTGTTTAATTTTTAGACCCAGCCAGGGACCCTAGGAGAGTGAAGGAAAACATTTTCCCCCTCCCCGCACTCTTTCCGTTTTCTCTATAGAAAATGATTTTGCCAAACTGTCATATGAAAAGACAGATAAAAGAGTTCCCCAAAATGTAGGGGGAAAAGCCTGATAAAAGTGTAGTGAGCAGTAAATTAATAAAATATATTATTTTCCTTGAGCTCATGATGTTTGTAGTATTTGTCAGAACATTTATATTTTTCCTGTGTTGTGATCTATTTTTTTTTATTCTAACGAAACATTAACAGTTGTGCCTTATTTTGTATACAGTTTGTTAAAGAGAGTCCTAGAAGCTTTGGGACCCAAACTTGGGTCTGGTCCTTCCGAATACACCACACACCTGCCCATTGGAAGCCTAGACCCTTCCAAAGACCTCACCACAAACCAGGACATACATAGGTCCCTGACTCACAGGCATCCTATCCTTATCTCTGCTCCAGGAGAAATCTTTCTTGCTAATTTTCCTGGCTTCTTTGTTAAGTTCTAGGATTTCCAAAACCCAAGAAGCGCTTCCCACTTTAAGCAGCTTCTGTTTATTCCTCTCTCTACAAAAATCTCTGAGGTTAAAAATATTAAGCATCTGGACAGCAGTTTGGAACTTGAGGAGAGGCTTATGAAAACCTACAAACTGGTCTCTCAATCAATGATCCTGCTACATGAGCTACTATGATTATTCAAATTGCTTTAATAGTCCTATTTTATCTGCCTTTGACTGTAAGTAGAGGAGCTTATATAAAAATTAAATAGTAACATAAATCACGTTTAGAGTGGAAGGACAAGCATGCCCATTGAGAGCTGAAGAGCAACCCCAGCAGGTGCCAGGGTGAGACACTCCACCTCTTTGCTCTTTAGACAGTCAGGGGAAGCAGCAGGAACTCCATCAAGTGCTGGGCTTGCTCCCACACACTCCCATGTGCTTTCAGATGGGAATCTGGGTGAGGAACGAACCTTCCTCTACCCTCAGGGTTTTCCTGGCCAGCCTAATAATCAAATAGGCATGAGATATTAGCGCTACAGAACAGGGATGTGGGTCCTGCTAACCACCACTCATTGGCAAATTCCGGAGGCAGAGCTTTGGAGGAAAAGGAAAGGAGTCTTTTATTCTAAGGCTACACAATTTTGGAAGAATGGCAGGTTTCTGCCTCAGAGTCCATCCCCCCTAAAGTACATAGGAAAAAACCCCTCCACCCTCTGCCAGACTACTTCAAGGCTGTGCCTGGAGTTCTTTCTCCCATTTAAAAATATTGTCCTTTGGGAAACCGCAGGTGGCTGCTGCATGATCATCCACGTGGATCCCTGTAAAAGAAAAAAGGCCAAATCTCTGCCCTCCCTCCATTTAAATGTCCTGGCCCATAATTCCATGTGCTCCAGAAGCGTCCAGCTTCCCAGTCAATCCTGTCCTTTTTCAGGCTAGACTGGCAGGTCTGTCCCCACTCCCGCCACCATATTCCAGAAAACGGTAGGAGTGTTTTTTCCTCAGTCAGTCACCCTCTCCAGCCTGTGCGAAATCCATGCAAGGTCTCCTTTTGCTGCACCTCCGCCTGGGGACACAGAGATCTGTCACAGGCAGCACCCGCTGTTTACTATGGTCTCGGGCAGCCTCCTCCTACCGCCCCTTCCCTCTCCTCCTAGCACCATGCCAGTATCATTAGTAAGAGAAAATAACCAAAGTTAATACATAGGTATGTATGGGAACCTCACATACCTGAGGGAGTCAGAGACCCCACATGCAGGAGAAGTTAGAGATAGAAAGGGGGACTGAGGTACATAAGACATTTGGAGCTAGGGATGACAGAGAGCACCTGGGGTGTAGAGGCTTCAAAGGGTCTTCACAGGATCATCAGAAAGGCAGAGATGTTTAGCAAATAAAAGTTTGCCCTTTCATATAGGTGGGTCAGGAAAACATCATGGCTGATAGTCTCTTGTTGTGGTCAAGGCCCCTAATTACATTCTTCTAGGTAGTTAAAGGGAGAGGCAGAAGCTTCTCTCGACCCTGAAAGTAAAATTGTCTTGCCTTTAACTCAAAACAATTTGCATGCCACAGATGCACATATTGGGGTAACGAGCTCCAAACCTTCACAGAAACATAGATAGCAACAAACAAGGAGTGTTGAACCAAGGGATCTGAGAGCTGGTCATCTGAAAAGGCAGAGCAAAATTCTTCAGCCATTTTCTAGCAATTTCACAAATGCTCCTGGAGAAAGTCAGCATAACCCAACCTGGACTGCATTGGGAAAACTGAGCGAGTAACATACCATCAAAGGCATTGTGGTTTGAGTTTTCTCCGAATGTACACTTATTGCTCTCATCACAGCTGCCTCTGTGCCCACCTTGCTGTGAGACAGCATAATTAACCACTGGGTTTCAGAAAGAGGTGATGATTTTCAGTCAATATTTTGGCTGGAAAATGCTCTTTCTTTTCCCTTTGGCAGCAGCTCTCAGAGGTGGGTTTTGCTGAAAGCCTTCTGTTTCCATCACTCCGATTGCCTTATTTATGTTGCAAATCACTGATTTGATGTTTGGGAAATTGCCATGTTTGGGGCAGCAAAGCTTTTAGTTAATGGGTTGATGAGTTTTCAACTTACTTATAATTTTTTTTAAATAAAGGCCCTTAAAGATCCAACTCATCATTTCTCTTATTCAAGGTAAAGATAAATAGTGACCCATGTACTTTAACTCTTGATGTCAAAACCGAAGTCCATATTCATCTAATCTTCACTTACAGATGCCTTGGCACCTGCTGTAATAACCAGGCTGGACAAACCAGTCTCCCCTCACAACCGAACTCTGAGCATGTCCTTCCCTGCGCGTCTGACCGTGTCGGGGGGCATGGATGGAAATAGCAGTCCGGTTGTGCGCTAGCTTTGGCTCTGCCGTGACTTGGTTATACTGCTGTGTCTTGACATTTCTTGCTTCTGTTTCTCATCAGTGAATGAAGAAGTTTGGACTTGATGATTGTAAATATTTTTTGTTTGTGGTTGTTTTGTTTTAATCAACAGAGTTCTTTAAATGAAATTTTGCTTTGAATTCTGCTATAGCCCTGGCTTGGTAGCTCAGCTGGTGAGAGCATCATCCTGATATGCCAAAGTTGTGGGTTCAGTTTCCGGTCAGGGTAATATCCATAGCCTGGCCGGATCGCTGGGAGCAGGCAGAGGACAGGGAACAGGAGGGGCCACTGGAGATCACGAACCACATGGGGCCATAGTGAGGCAGTGGGCAGGACCCAATCCATCCATCAATCCATCCATCCATCCAGTTAATGCATTCCACACATACGTATTTGTGGTGTTAGACACTCTTCTATCTCCTGGGGCACAGGACAAAGTCCCACATGGAGCCAATGGGAAGAGACTTTCAATCTATAAGGAAGCAATCAGGAAATGTGCTTTTAGATAGTGATGAGGGCTCTGAGGAACAGAAGAACAAGGTAAAGTGATAGGTAGCCATATGAGAGGTGGCCTTTTCAGACTGGGTGGTCAGGCACAAGCTCTCGGGAGAGGTGATGTGTGAAAATTGTTGTCATCTCCAATTGTAGCTTTGTAAAGCCAAGGAAAAATGATGTGGAGAAAGAAATATTCTGAATCCTAACAGTGGGTGGGTGCCTTAGAGAAATGGGTGTATGATTTGCCCCCTTCTATTCTCTGTTTTATAAATTTTTTGTAATATGCTTATGTATTTTAATTTTCTTTATGAACAATACTATCAAAAAGAGAAAGAATTGTTGGTTTAAGATATCCCAGATTCCCCTTGGGCACAGCATGGCTTACACCCTGGAGGGATTTTTTTGCCATTCACACTAGCCCGAAAAAGAAGTAGGTCTCGGAGACTTGAAATATTTTTATTTCATTGGAAGTTTTGGCTCCTCTGCACCCATAGGACACTGTTGGAGTTGGGTTGGACTCACAGGTCATTTGAGAAAAGGAAAGGGCTTCTTGCAAAAGCTTCCAGCCCCTGGTGATTCCTTCCACTTCCGAACCAACAGCCCTCGGTAATGTCAACTTACCTCGGGCCACCTGGGATGGCTCTTCTCCCAGGTCTGCCTCTTGTCAGCCCCAGGCCCTTATGTTTGCCTAACTGAACGTTGGAAGCTTGCACAGGCCATGATATTTCCGGAAAGGTCACCTCCCCCCCGAAGGCATTCCCTGAAAACTATTTCTACTCTAAAAGTATAGAGATGCTACACTCGAAGTTTGTAGCTGAGGGCTTCTGAGTTCATCTGAAACCATGAGCTTTCTGCCCCCTGTTGGGTAGTGACCCACATCCCCAAGGACCGTCAAGAGTAGACCCGCTCTTGGTGGAGAACTTGGCTGGAACCCACCTTGCTGCTCCGCACTCATTGTTTGTCCTTCTGTGTCTAACCCCCACTCATGCTCCCCCTCAGGCTGCTCACCAGCTCCCTCAGCTTTGTGAGGCATCGGGAGAGAAGTAGGAAAAGCTGTCACTCAATTCTGCATACCACCTCCAGTGGAAGCCACAACCAGGGCAGGGAAGGGGGACCTCCCACTATTAGTGTCCTCAGGCTGCTACACCAAGTTACCATCAACCTGGTGGCTTAAATGAAAACACATTCTCTCACGGTTCTGTGGCACAGGGATCTGAATCCAGGTCATACTTTTTCTGGAGGCTCTAGGGGAAAGTCTGTCCTTGCTTCTTCTAGCTCCTGGTGACTGTTGGCATTCCTCACTTGTGGTTGCCCTGCTCCTATCTCTGCGTCCATGGCCACACTGGCTTCTCTTCTCATGCCTGCCATCTCTGCCTGCCTCCCCCTTATAAGGGTAGATATGATCACATTTAGGCTTCACCCAGACAATCCAGGATAATTTCCCTATCTCACCATCCTTAATTTAATTACATACACCAAGTCCTTTTCTGCCATGGAAGGCAATGTTCGCAGGTTCCAGGGCATCAGGGCATGTATATATTTGGGATGGGCATTTTCCAGTCCACCACACCCCCCAGGAAAGAATGCCCCCCTCCTATTCTGTGGCAGCCTTAACCCTTCGTGCTCAGAGACTTGGCTTAAACAGAAAGCCTTCCTTTGTTAACAATGAAGATGTGTCTGGGAAAGAGGCAGGTGACTGGGAAGTTCAAAAGCAAGCATCTCTTAAGAGAAGACTCTAGAATGGCTCCATATAGGAAAAGCTGGGGGTGTTCCCAGTCACAGGAGAGATGGGGGCAGAGGGCAGGACAGAGGGTGGGGCAGAAGGCTGCAGGTCAGGGAGCGACACAATTCTGTGCACGTCTAGTTGTCTGGGGTGGTCATGATGGCAGATTATCCAGACACCAGGCTCCTATGGGGTTCTCTGCCCTGCATGCAAATGGCAGAGCTAAGCTAGTTAGTAGTGCTTTCTAGTTAAATAAACCTCTTCCTAAAATATGTAAAAGGGCTTATGAATGGGAAAACTCAGATCTTGGGGGACAGAGAGTACAGGGTCATGCCCCCAAATAATTTTTTTTTCTATTTCAGAGATTTAAAATGTCACTTTCTTCCACTGGAAGCCAATGCTTTCAAAGATGACACCATCCTGGCCCCTCACCCCAGCTGCTGACTCTTCTTTGCTCCCTGTTTTCTCCCTTAGGACCTCTCAGTTCTATTTCAAACTCTTTCCTTCCCTAGGTTTTAACACTGTGGAACATCACCACCAGGGTCTGTCCCACAACCCGAACACATGGGAGCAGTCAGCCATCACCCATGTTCATGAATTTAAAGTGAAGTGGTCAGCCCTGGCTGGTGTGTCTCAGTTGGTTGGAGCGTCCTCTCATAAACCAAAAGGTTGCCGGTTCGATCCTTGGTCAGGGCACATGCCTAGGTTACCAGTTTGGTCCTGCTTGGAGCACTTATGAAAGGCAACAGATCAATGTTCCTCACATCATATTTCTCTCCCTCTCTCTTCTTCCCTTCCCCTCTCTCTAAAACATCAATAAGTACGTCCTCGGGGGAGGATTAAAAAATAAATAAAATGAAGTGGTCAGGCTGGCGCTGTAATTTTCACCAGCAATGTTCAGCCCCGGAGGCCAGGCCTGGAGAAGATAAAGGGCCCAGCTTCGCCTCGGTGACGTCAGTGCATCTGAGATGAGGCCTAGGAGCTAGAAGGACAGGAAACAGTGGTTGGAGAAGAGGGTATGTGAAATCAAGAATTTGGAGTTCTGGTCAATTGTATCTTGAGTGGCCACTATGTGCCAGGAGAATTCTATGATGGGGTTGGTGCCTCAATAGCTCTATTTAGAGAGAGGGGAGAGTAGACTGGAGTTCAGGTTGGAATTGGCAAAGAACCAGCCATCACTTATCTGAGCCAGGATAGGGGATGCTAGGTCACTTCTGTGGTCCGGACAATGGTCGTGTTTTGCCTGCGTTCAGACATGGCGGGAGGGTGGTCTTGTTTTTGTCTCCATCCATCAAGCTCACAGAGTGACCTCGTCTGATGCTGGTGTCCTGTGCGAGTATTATGTTGTGCACAGCTGAGAGCTCCACGCCAGCTTCCAGGCGTCAAGGACCGCCTTTCTCGCCTTCACCCTACGCAGCTGACCGGGATTCCTGCTTTCAATAGGCTGGCTCTGCGGGCCTGACATTCAGGAGAAACAGATAAGGTAGGGTTTGCCAAGTCCCCAAACTGCCAGCAGTAGACAAAGGAAACCTTTTGGAGACTAATTAAAATTTCATATCAGAACCATTTAAATGCAAGAGCGAAGAAAATATTTGAATTTCACTTATAGGTACAGTCTTGAGGCCCAGTCCCAGAAACCGACCCACTTTAAAACGTTGGTAATTTGCGGGGATTGTCATGGGTGCTAAGCAATTTAGTTTTAAATTCTATCATAGTTGCTGTGATTTTTACAAATAACAACAGAATTTCTATTTTCATGATCTCGAATATATGATGTTCCCCTCCACCCCTCACCCCTCACTAACACATTACAGTTGTCTTAGCAGACGAATGTGTCTGGAATACATATATGATTCCCACATTCATACTGGTCAGGAGATAATCAAATAATAGTGTTGCTGCTCGCAGGAAGATGCCAGGTCCCCTGTCCATCACCAAGGTCACCGGACTAGTGTGGAAGCACAGAACCACTGACCCCAGGTCTCGAGACTCCCAGCTTTAAATGGGCATGACACTTCCTCTCAGTCCCTAGAAAGGCAACTCTGGTGGGCAGAGACATTTTCTGTCTGGTCTCCTGCTGGTTCCCCTGTGCCTAGCATGGTACTTGGTGAGTCAGGGGGCCTCAGTAATTGAAGAAGTAAATTATGTTGTGGTGGTTGTTTAAAATAAATACAAAAACAAAGCCCACTTCTGGCAAGTCAGGGTTTGGGAACTGCAGGGAACTTTAGCCTCTATTGTTCAAACTGTGGTCTGGGGGTGAGCACATTGGCCTCACCTGGGACCTCGCTGGAACTGGAGAAGCTCAGGCTCCATCCAGAGCCCTGAATCAGAATCTGCACGTTCACCAGATCCTCGAACGTCCCAGCAGGCGCGTTAGTGTGAGATGCGCTGCGATAGATATCTAGCCAATGTTTCTCAGCCCTGGCTGGCTATCTCTATGGGATTTTTCTTTGTAAATTTTCAATTACAGTTGACATTCAGTATTGTTTTATATTAGTTCCAGGTGCACAGCATAGTGATTAGACATTTATGTAATTTACTGATTCCCCCAATAATTCCAGTACCCACTGGCACCATACATAGTTACTACATTATTGGTTATATTCCCTGTGGTGTACTTTACTTCCCCATGACTATTTTGTAACTACCGACTTGTAATTCTAAATCTTTTTACCTTTTTCACCCAGCCCCCCAAACTCTTCCCATCCAGCAACCATTAGTCTGTTCTGTTCTTGAGTCTGTTTCTGTTTTTTTTTTTTATTTTGCTCTTTAGATCCCATATATAAGTGAAATCATATGGTATTTGTTTTTGACTGAATTATTTCACTTAACATAGTACCCTCTAGATCATGGGAAGCTGTTAGTACCCATGAATACTTGGGTCCCATCTCCAGAGAACCTGACTTGTGCTTGGGGTTGAGGATCCCGTAGCCCAGTATCCTGTGTGACCTTAAGGCAGTTACTTGGCCTTTCTGTGCCTCAGTTTTCTTTTCTGTTAAATGGGCTTCTCAATGCCCTCTAGGCAAAGAACATCAGGAATACACAACAGCTGAACAAAGTTGAGTTAGTGACTTGCTGCACCTTGGAAGTAACACTTCACAAGGACCCAGGCGGCGATTCAGGAACAGCATGTTGGGAGGGGGCTGTTGTGGGATTTGAACTTGTATGAGGTGACTTGGGAGAGAATTCAAAGAAAGGTGGTTTTGGTCTGGACGGGGTGCTGTCTGGAAGCAGGAGCAATTCCATGATACTGTGATGACTTTCATCCCTCAGAAGTGAGAGGAGCCAAGCGTGATTGATATAAGCTGTGATTGATACAAACCTTGATTGATACAAGCTGTGACTGATAAAGAAGCGGTTGCTGGCAGCAGCTGGGAGCAGGTGGGTGGTCATTTTGTGGTTTGGACCAGGCTCTTGTTCTGTGAGTCCTCAGGCAGAGTTTCAGAGGGGCCCTGTCTTTGTCTTGCTTCGTCACAGTCACAGGAAGACGTGTCTGCTGCTGTTTGTGTGTGAGATTGTCCGTGTCGACCTGTAACACATGTTTTTGGTGCTGTCCCAGAACTCCAGTGTGCATTTTACCTTCACACCGTGGCTCAGTTCAGACCAGCCACACTGCAAACGTTCCAGAGGCACGTGTGGCTGGTAGCTCCTATTTTGGAAAGTACCACCTCTGAGAGTTATTTTGAAGATTAAATTAGGTAACAGTTAAAGTCATTAGCCCTTGGCCTAAAGTCATTAGCCCTTGGCTCAATAAATCTGAGCTATTATTATTGCCACTGATGCAATAGAGGCAGAAATGATAGGAGCCTCATCCAGGGCAAGGCTGGAGTGAATGTTCCAGAAAGAGTATAATATTCATTAGCACCCGAAAGAGTCCAGAGGGAGTTTTGTGGTGCCAGGAAATAATGGCTCTTTAAATGTACATTAGATTAAACTTCTTCATTGTCTTGCCGTTAGGTCCTTATTGATTTTTGTCTGCTTCATCTATCAGTTTAACATACCTGATAGGGATATGTTAAAACTTTCTACTATAATCACGTATTTGTGATTGATTGATTGATTGATTTTGCTGCCAAAAAGCTTTATTGTTTCCATTTGGTCCAAGGCATGGGAGAGGGCTCCAGGGTGGTTAAAAGGATATCTAGTGGTTTCAGGGAGAGGATCAGGCAAAAGCCAGACACCAGGGGGGTGCAGAGGGGCCCCTAAAAGGCCTCTGGGCTCCACAGGCTCCTAGTCATGCTTGAGGGTGAGCTTTTGAAGAGATGCTCACCCAGCCCAGCCCGGGGCTGGCCAGCCTGCGAAGGTGAGTCAGGTGTCGCCCATCTTCTTGATGAGTTTCACCTGCTCATCCAGGACATGGTTCTCCAGGAAGTCACAGAGATGAGGGTCTGTGTGGTAGGACCCAGGGCCTACAGCCCCCAAAGGGCCTGGTTCAGGTTCTTCTCTAGGACCACAGTGGCTTCCATGGCGTCCGGAGCTTCACCCCACTCACATGGGGATGGCTTCTGCACATCCTGGAAGAGGGCGAGATCACTTGGCTGGTTTTGCACCTTTAAGAGACACTTGGCCAGGCCAACTCGTGGAAGAAGTGGCCCACGCCCTGCAGAGCCACATCATCCTGGCGGAAACAGAAGCCCTGGGAGAGGTAGGTGTAGGAGGCCTGCAGAGGCAGGCTGACCAGGTGGTTGACAGTGGCCTCCACCTCAGTGGAATAATTCTGACGAATTGGGGGGCTCGTGGTTGCTCAGCAGTACGGATTTAAGCTAAAAAAAATGGTGTTGGCCAGTCTCAGAGGCCAAGGATGGCTGAGATGGTTCTGAAGGCGGTGACTGGAAAAGAGGTTGGAGGGGGGTCAGAGGCTGGCAAAAGGGGCGCCCCTGTGTCTGTTCCGTCCGAACACGCTGAAGTGAGAGACAGCTCCTGGGGACTGCCGAGGGCACTGCAGTGGATTCGTGATTTTTCCTTGTGATTGTTTGCACATGCTTTGTATCTTTTGAAGTTAAATTGTTAGGAGCATATATAGCAGCAGCCATGGGTTAGTTATATGATTCCGTCGGTCATGGTTCTATGGTAATTTACAATAGCTTAGGTGTTTTATTTGTGAAAACTCTGAAGCAAATTGTGAAATGTTACTTTTGGTACCATTTTATTACCCCCTTCGTCACCTCCCTCACTTCCCTTCCCACCCTGGTGCACACATGATTTATTCTCAACTCAGTAAATGAAGAAACTTGAATTTATAATTCAGGCATGGTACATATGAATACACACGGTAAGTGAACGTTTCCAACAGCCCAGCTGGCTCCTGTGAGCCCCCTTCTCGTCAATATCCCCGCCCCTCTCCACAGAGGGGACCTTCAGATTTCTATTCCGATCAGAGTAGTTTTTGTTTATTCTTCAGCTGTATATAAATGGAACCATCACGGTGCATATTCTTTAAGGAAACATTTTTATTTGGAAATAATTTAAAATTTACAGAGAAAGTGCAATAATAGTACAAAGAACATCCATCTTCCTTTTACCCAGATTCACCTATTGCTGCCCTTTTACCTACTTTTGTGCCCTTTTACCTACTTACCTACCATCTATCTCTTCAGCTAACCTATCTATATCTATTCTATTCTAATATAATATTTTCTGTTGCACCTTTCCCTGAACATCTGAGAAAAACTTGAATTCCCCATGGTTCTTTGCCTTTATATACTTTGGTGTGCATTTCCCAGAAACGAAAATTTCTCGTATATAACCACAGTGGGTTATTCGTTTCAGTGAAGTTCACGTTGACACGATACTGTAAAGTCTCTGTTCCAGTTTGACCAGTTAGCCCAGCAATGGCCTTCAGCATTTCCCCCTCAGCACACGATCGTAGGAGCAAGTGCTGTCCTTGGTTGTCATGTGTATTTAATCTCTTTTAATCCGGTATGTATACTCCGATTATTTGTTGTCTTTTATGCATTTGATATATTTGGAAGAATCAGTTCCTTGTGGTGGGGGTGGGGCGGTCACTGCGCATTCCTTGATTACACTCAGGTTGCGCATCTCAGCCAGGCTATCATGTAAGTGACGTTGGGTCCTTTTCAGTGTATGGTGTCTGGTAACCTGCGATGTCCATCTGCCCCTCATTGGCGGTGCTAATTTTGACCACCTGGTAATCACTGTCTAGTTAGTATTTCCCCCTGACAACTGCTGAGCGATCTGGGGTGACAGTTTAGGGCCACGCGAACAGCCTGCTCCAGTCTCCAGTGACCGTTCCTGTCTGAGGCGAGCTCTTGCATCGCAGCCGCAGATGATGGTTTTCTGACTCGAGCGCGCCTTCCACATTTACCCCCTGGCATTCAAAGTTCCACTGCAGACAGTGGTCCTCCCTTCTCTCTCTTATTTGTATTTATTATTCTATGGGCTCACGGATTCCTAGGTTTTCAAGTAGTTTAACATGAACTAACTGAATTGTAAAAGAACCTTTCTGTATTTGTTCTGTTTTTCTTAATCTACTTATTCTTGTGGCGGTACCGCATGCGCTCTGTTCATTCTTAAAGCAGTGTGTACGGGTCAGAGTCTGGGAAGATAAGTCTCTTCCTCCCTTGCTTTATCTTGTCCCCTATCATCACTAGAGTTTCTTTTGAGCTTTCCTCCAATGTGTTATTCTGGATGAATTTTAGAACCATTTTTAGACAATTGTACCTGCCCCTACCTTGTCCGCCGCCTGCTGCTGATGCCTTTTCTCCTCACTGCTTTCCCTCGGCTCTGGTAGAATTTTGATGGAACTGCATTGGACCTACAAACCAATTTAGAAATAACAGGCAGTTTTATGATATGTAGTCTTCGTGAGGAGCAAGACTGCTCTCCACTGATTCAACTTTTAATCTGATCAATGATCTTTATAGTGAGCATATATTCAATAATAAGCATAGGGTAGAGGATGTGCTATTGCTCTGTGGGATTCTCAAATGATTTTAGACCTTTATGAGAATGTCATTATAGTGCTGGTGTAGACCAAGAGGAAAACAAATCAAATAAACAAGGAAATGGAAAGCCAAAAAAAAGAAAATTCTGCAATACATTCATTTCATTCACTTACCAAATAAGCCTTCTGGAGGTTCCCCATGTCACCTGCCAGGCATTAGATGTGGGGACACAGCGGGGAAGCTGAACCAGAGAAAAGTATGACATTAAATGGATAGAAGGGAAAGTAAATAAAATCTTCAATATGTTCATTTCATTCCCTTCATGTGTATTCCTTCTGGAGCCCTTCTGATGTCACCTGCAGGACATGGGCGGCCCTGGAGACACAGAGATGAACAAACCACAGGCCCTGCCTTGGGCATTCACGGGAGACTAAGGGTTGCAGCCTAATGAAGTGGGATGAAATGACCATGAACTTGCCTATCAGACTTCAAAAATCTTGACCATGGTGCCGCCGTTAGAGCCTGCAGAAAGTGGTTTTTAAGATAGAGAGTAGGAAGCCCTGCTTAGGACAGCAAAGCACTGACCAGAAAATCATTACTAGTTCAGTAATGAGCTTCAATAAAATGTTATATGATTAATTCATAATACGTTAAACTCACAGCCTGGGGAAACTGCTGCTAAATGAGAGCACAGAAGGCAGATAAAGGAAGAGAGAGTATATCTCACCATTAAATAAAAAACATTCTCACCCTGACTGGTGTGGCTCAGTGGGTTGGGTGTCATCCCACAAAGCTCAAGGTCACCAGTTTGATGCCCAGTCAGGGCACGTGCCTGGGTTGTGGGTTCCATCCCAGTCAGGGCACGTACAAGAGGTAGGATCGATGTTCCTCTCTTACATCAATGTTTTCCTCTCTTTCTCCCCTCTTCCCCTTTCTCTCTTAAAAAAAAATTCTTTAGAAAAATATAATTTAAAATCTGGAAACTTTTCTTGTCTACATCCTGCCCCTAGGGACAGAAGTGGCTGGAAAGGGCAGGCGCTTCCCATGTCACCACGTGAGAGGGCTTAGATCTCGGCTTTTCTGCAGTAAGCCATTAAGGTCATCGGACACCACTGTCAGTGACGACGAGTGGGTCTAGAAGTGCTTAGCAAACTTCTTAGCTTTTGTTAGCTTCTCAGCTCCTTGCAGGAGGCTGTAAACCCTGGGATGTGGCCCAGATCACGTGCTGCTCTGTCAGACTAGGCCCGAGCCCCCACATCAAGCATTACCCAGCTCATGGGGGAGAAATGGCCTGTGTCACTGCTCAGCGGTGACCTACAATAACTCAGAAGATCTCTAAGTGACTTAAAAAGACATTCCCAGGCCATCCCCTATTTGTCCTCCAT
Source organism: Macrotus californicus (assembly GCA_007922815.1). Classification (NCBI taxonomy): domain Eukaryota; kingdom Metazoa; phylum Chordata; class Mammalia; order Chiroptera; family Phyllostomidae; genus Macrotus; species Macrotus californicus. The sequence goes on from VMDR010002317.1 coordinate 85,590, forward strand.
TTCTTTTTCCTTCATTCTCCCTCCCATCCCCCTTCTGTTCCTCCCAAAGGTCCTTGGGAAACACTACTTCGAGTGTTTTTCTAACTCCTGAGCTTAGGTCTTCAGTAAGCAAGGATTTAATGAATATCTATTGTCCATCTTGTTTTGGATAAGTGGAAGGGAGTAAACTCTTTCCAGGATTCAAGTAAATTAAAATGGAACCTAAGCCTCACAGCTCAGTTTCTAATTAGCCTTCTCTGAAATCCCCAGTTGACCTCCCCCCTGCCTGCCTGCCCCTTGCCTGCCTGCCCCCTCCCTCCCTGCTCTTTACAAGGTGGTGTCCTTATCACAAAGGACACATACACAGTAGGACTGTATGTACTTGAACTTACAGACTTAACTATTGATTGCCATGCAGCATGGAAAGATGGAATGAGGAGAGGGAACTATGCCGGACACCAGGCTAAGAGTCGTTGTTTGGCTTTTACGCTGTTTTCAAGGAGTCAAGGTAGAGACACATGAAGGAATAACTGTCTTCCTTTATTGATTCAAGGAATCAGTCTCCTTTTGACAGAAAAGACACCGCCCTTTTCAACATGACTCCCCCAGAGCACTGAATCAGGCAGTCCCCTGTGTAAGGAATGTGGACAGTGTGCTCAGCAGCGGGGGCTCTGACAAGCCCTGCCCTCTTCCGGCCTCCCAGCCGTGTTGTAGTGGAGACACACACAGCTATGGCGGTCAAGTGTTAACACCACTCCAACGCTGCTGACTCAAACACCACTTCTCACCAGGTGGGCCAGGTGAAGCCAGCCTCCCTCCTCCCGTGCATTGCAATGGCCCATCCTTCCTAGGGCTCTGGGCGTCTGCCGGGGGACATACTTGGACCCACCTACTACCCACGAGCTGAAGTGATATGTGCTTCTGCATTCCTCCTGCTTTCCACCCAGTGGCCCAATAAGTTCACCTGGGGCATTGGTTCTTCCCAGAGATTCTGAAAATTCCTAGGTCATGTTAAGGAACCTTCCTTGGCTCAATGGGATGACAAATCCAGCCCAGGAATGGAGGGAGAAAAGTGCAGTAAGGAAGGGCGGGCATTGCCCCCTCTGGAACCTGGGGAAGGAAAGGATGAGAACACCCCCAGCTGGGGTTAGGGGAGAAATTGCTGGTAAGTGGGCGATGGCTGGCAGAGGAAGTCAACAAATGCCTCACGTCATGGGGGGAGGGGCCAGATGCCTTAATCGAGGAGATTTTGAACACATTTAACTTGGTACAGCTTTTCCGAGGGTCAATTAGTATCACATATCCTTTGATCCAGTCATTTCACTTCCAGTAATTTACGTAAGAAGATAATTAATGGTGTCCACAAAGATTTATCCATAAAGACGTTCATCATAGGATTGTTTCCAGTTGCCAAACAACAACAAAAAGAACCACCAAAGAAACAAACTTTAAGACACTAAAAGATACGTTATCAACTGAAAAAAGAAGACTATGAAATAGCTTGCCTAGGAAACCCTATTCATTGTGCAGGTTTTATTATACGTGTCAACAGTCTTAGTAACTTTGCAAGGTGGGAATCACGAAGCCTTTTGCTCTTTTTCTAAATTGGTATAATAAAGAAAACTACTTTTGTGATACAAAATGAAATTTCTTTTTAAGTTTTAAAAATCCATTACTCCTTTTCTTTGGTGTCCTCTTAAAATCAAACTGGGTGATGGATCTGTAGTGATTTTTTTCCTAACTTTTGTTTACTCATTCAGTAGGGTCTCTGAATGTGTCTATCATTTCCGTGAGAACAGGAAATGAGCTCTGGCTCAGCACAGGACCCACAAAGAGCTCAGGAGGTAACAAAAAGGACCCCTGCCCTGGCCAGACACATAATTCCACACAGAGACCAGCACATAAGAAATGATGAATCTCCATGCCTGGGGACCACCCAGATTCTAAAAAGCCCAGACACTTTTCTGCCTGATGGTGAAAGAAAAGAATCACTGGAAGATTTCTTAAAGCTGGCCAGGTCGTTGACCTGTGTTTGGTAAATTAAAGCAGCCTAACTTACCAGATAAATAGGAGAAGTGACTGACTAACCCACAGGCATTCTTCATAGGCCTTGCATCTGTGAAGCGGCGCATAGAGACCAAGAGTACCTCTCTGTGCCGCCCAAGGCTCCTTACCATCTCGCTAGATGAGGAGACAATTGGGACACAGGCCAGAAAAAGCTGCAAGAGTTCTCTATGTTTAAAAAGTTGGTTCACCCCGGCCAGGTGCTCAGTTGACTGGAGTGTTGTCCCATAAGTCAAAACGTCACTGGTTTGATTCCCCATCAGGGCACATGCCTAGGATGCGGGTTTGGTGGCCAGTCCAGATGCATGTGAGAAGCAACTGATTGATGTCTCTGTCCCCTGCCCCCCTCTCTTCCCCTTTCTCTGAAATCAGTAAGATGCCCTCCAGTGGGGACAGAAAAAGTTGGTTCAGCAGTGTTAGATGGCATGACCTCTCTGATCTTCTGAAACATCAGGAGTTTTTGGTGGGGGGGCAAGGCGGTAAATTTTATACTGTTTTACTGCCTGATGTTATTTGTAGGTCTAATGAAGATCTATGAGTCAGGCCTAAGACCCGTGCTCAGATCAAAACAGTGATTTAGGAGTTGGCTGAGAGGGTAACAAGACTGTCTTCACCAGCAACCTGGAATGAAAGGGCAGAAGTGTCCATCCTAACTTTCTATTCACCTTCATCAGCGCCCAACCCCTCAAATACTCACTCAACCCTCTTCTTTGAGGACATGAAGATAGCCCTGCCAATAGTGCAATTTCACTCTCACGTGAATAGGAATGGCATCAACTGACATTCCAGTCTAGGGGTGAGCGACCCCACACTCGCTCCGACCCAGTTCTCACCTGGCTTCACCTGGCAGACCAGTCTTCCTTCAACTCTCTTCTCACCTTAGGTGGTGGGAGAAGAGGCGAGAAGCGGAGAACTCAGAGCACATGGTACGCGCCTGTTCTTTTGGATGCAAGAGAGAAACTCACTCTCAGAAAAATTGTCTAGAATCCCAGGGGTGTCTAACCCAGGGCCCGCGGGCTGCACATAGTCCAGGATGGCTGTGAATGTGGCCCAACACAAAGTCGTAAATTTACTTAAAACCTTTTCTTTGCTCATCAGGTTTCGTTAGTGTTTGTGTATTTAATGTGTGGCCCAAAGCAACTCTTCTTCTTCCAGTGTGACCCAGAGATGCCAAAAGGTTGGACACCCCTGGAACCATGTCTTCAGGAGTAGCCAGGGGAAAGGGGGGTTCTATCACCCCACCGCTGAGGAGAGGGCTTATTCAGTGTACCCCTCAGAATGGTTAGGAAACGTGGGCTGCCCAGAATGCATGACTTGGAGACCAGAGGCAAGCTGTAGTTCTGGGCCCAGCGCAGATAGCTATTTGACTTGGAAATCTCCGAGTCTCAACTTTCTCGTCTATAAAGTAGAGATGGTAACAACTAACTACCTAGAGGGGTGGTGGAGGGTTAGATGGGAGACGGTGTAAACCACCTGACACTTAGGCGGCGGTCAATAAATGCCATGTACTTCTGTTACCTTCAAGTCACTGGGAGAAGGGCCCGATGAGGCCTGGGAGAAAGGACTTACTGGTTGGAAGTCGGCTCCCAGGAGCCTGCACCTCTGACTCCCCGTCACCACGTCTCTGCAGTGGTCCTGAAGCACTCAGCCATGAACAGAACAGTCCCAACCCATCCCAATTAGCATCAGAAGAAACTAATTAAAAATTTTTTCTCCATTTCAAAGTTTTCATCTCAGTAATTGTCCCTAAACCTTTGATACTTGCTGCAGGTACAGGACAAGCGAAATAAATACAACAGCAAATTCTGACGACAACCACCACCTCGGAGACCTCCAGACAAGCTAAAACTGACAGCTTGTCTCACTGGCGATTTTATCATTGATTGAGGCACTAAACCAACATGCTTCTAAAGCAACCCCAAAACAATTTAATACATATTTGTAGATGAGGTTACATCACAGGTCTACTAGAACAGAGGAAAGCAAATACATGCATGTTTTATGGTGCTATTCAAAGAGACCTGGAATCCCTGGTGGTTGTACGGAGAGTCACAGGAGAGTCAGGAACCCTGACTGTAGCGCAAGCACGCCCAGCCACTGGCTGAGTGGGACACCAGACAAGCCCATGGCCTCTCATGGTGCTGGCTTCCTCGGTTACCACACAGGATTGCTCACCTCTAACATTTGTATGGTTCTGCAAGATGCTAAGCATTTTCCCAGCAGGATACTCTCACAAGAACATAAAAACACCTTATAATATAAAGTATGATTCACACAAAAACATTACTATTATTACATTTTTATCAAATTTTCTCCAACTTGAATCACTTCACGGAGGTCCCCGATAACGGGCCAGGGGCCACAAGTGACTTGTCTGTCTCCACACCCAGCTGTTCAGGCCAGTTCTAACCTTGACTGTGGGGCTTTAAAACGTGCTGATGCCTGCGGCCCAGCCCCTGAGATGCCAAGAGTATTGAACTGGGTTTTTTCTTTCTTCTTTGCTGATTATGGTGTGCACTCAACACTGTTTTGTGTTAGTGGCAGGCGCACAGGGCAGCAGCAGATGCTCACAGAGGTCACAAAGCGTCCTTTCCAGTCATTCAAACGCCCGCCTGGCACCACTCACCACAGGACCGTTGACCACTCCCGTGCCCCACCCCACATCCCCACGCCTGCTTTGTAACTACTAATTAGTCCTTATTAGTCCTGTCACCTTCTTGCCCCACCCAACCCCCAACACCCCTCCTCTCCGGCACCCATTGGTCTGTTTGAACTGGGGTGTTAAACGCTCCCTGTGTGCTTTTAATGTGCAGCCAAGGTTGAGAAGCCCTGTGTTAGGTGAGGATGCGACTTACCTAAAAAGCCACTGTGAGAATTACCTGTGCTAGACATGGTCCCTTCCTGTGTCGTCCTGTTTGGTCGGCCTCGTCATAAACATGCATCTCGACAGCTCCTGGGCCACAGAATGTTGAGCCCCTCTTTTTATGGGAAGGGATGTCTAATAAAGGGCATTGGGTCGTTAAATCACAGCCTTCTTCCTGCGGTGGGTGCGTTGTCACCTGTTACTGGCTGGAGAAATGAGCGAATGAGGGAGGGAGAGGTACTGCCCGTTCTCATTTTACAGGTAGAAACGTCTCGTTTTTGCAGCTCCTTCCTCGTTCACTTTCCTTTTATCAGCTTTTTAATTCTTTGTGTACTTCCCCTGCTTTGATTCATGCTCTCCTAGGTACCCACTTCCACTGCAGATAGTCACTACGGGTCTGTCATTTGCAGTGATCTTTCAGCAGCCGCCTGGCTGCCATTGGCAGACTGTAAGGCTCTGAGTGAGGTGGCGAACACCCTAGCTCAGGCCTTCCTCATGAGGGGCAGCGTCACAACACGATGCGTCTGCCGTCAGCAGGAAAGAGTGGACAGGCAGCCAGCAGTTCTGGTGCCACCTCTGCTGCATCATTTAAACACCCACTTCGGGTTAAGGAAACTTATGTGGGATGCCCAAGAAAGCCACTTATTATTGTCCATTCTGGTACAGGCCCATTACGCAGTCAGCCATGCATCTTCGCCGGGACTTCCGTGATGGAGTGTTTAGTTACTTCCTTCTCAAATAACGCAAACGCAGTGCAGCGCCACAGCCTGATGGGTATCTTATCTCTCTAAGAACGAACAGCGTTCAAAATGCCCTGGCACGTACTCGATGCCCATGTAAAGTGTTTTTAGGAGAATCCAGATCACAATTACTTTCACTCTTCCAGTCAATGCCAGGAAGAGACAATCACGTACCTCCCACGCCCAAGACTCTCAGGCCGGCTGAGTTATAATCATTTGTTTACTTCTATGGGGTCATGGGTTGCATTCATTGAGATTAATTTGGCTCATCTGACTCGAACAGGCCACCCCATAATGTAAAGAGTGAAAAACAGTGTGTGACGTGGACTGCTCTAAGTTCTTCGGAAACATTTAAAAGCGGAAAAGCAGGGGACACAGAGCTAGTGCCCTGCACACTCAGGGTCTGGCTGTCTTCTGGGGGGACAATGGCACTTTAATTGGGGCCTCTCGTTTCAGGGAATCCTAGGCATAGCTGGAGGCACAATGTGGGTGGCAGCCATCAGCTGTCTGGTAAGGGACCGCTGCTATTTCTGGGGCCAAGTTGCCGCCTGGTCTGACAGGAATTATTACTGGAAGCTGGCAGATGAGGCTTTATAACAAATAGACCAGTAACACTGGAAATTGAAAAATGTCTGTTTTTACAGGAAAGTCAACTTCATAGGAAAATCCCTGAAAGCAGTAGAAACTTTACCCATCATTAGTCAAGTGAGCTCTTGTGTGAAGAACTGCTTCCTACCTAGAAAACAGGTAGCTCTGAAGTGATGGACGGGACTGGAAAGCTCCTGGAGACATTTGCCCGAGGGGGCCTCACAGTACAGGGACCTACTTCTGTCTGAATGTAAATGTTCTCTCGAGTAAGCAGTTCAGGAAACCCGGCATCAGCAACATGCCCCACCTCATTACAAAGGAGCTCTACTCTGGAACTACAAAAACAGGAGCAGTGCCATTGCATTCTCCCTGCCTCACTTCCCGCAAGAGCAGCGAGAACTTCCAAAGCAGTGACCTTGGACAACACAGGCAGTAGTGGCATTTTTAGAGTAATACCAAGGGAAGGAAATTGGCTGTGGACAAGGAAATGATGAAGTAGCCAGGACAGCTTTCTTTTTCTTTCCTTTTCTTTTTTTTAAGAGAGTTTATTTATTTATTTTTAGAGAGCGAGAGGGAGGGAGAGAGGGAGAGAAACATCCATCCGTTGACCTTTTGTTTTGTGTGACAATGCCCAACCAAGCCGCACCAGTCAGGGCAACTAGGACACTGCACTGCAGGCTGGGACACCTCGAAAGGCTCACACCACAGGAAGCCAGGGCATTGTCTGTACCCTGACAGGAACGAGGAGTCGTACAGACATTTGAAGGTATCCACGTGAGCACCTTCACCCCAGGGCCCTACAGTAGACCCAGTGTCAGCAATCGGGATGTTGCCCTTTCCTCCTGAAGGGGCTGGCCAGTGACTTACGTCCAAGGTCCAGTTTTGCTGCAAAGAACATCTCTTCTTTGGACATATTTTTTCTCATAGAGGGGTTCTTTAGACCACCGAAACAACCAGTTAGTTTCTGAATGTCAAGTACTGCATCTCGCCACGCGTAACGCCCACTTCTTTGCCCAAAGTTCTGAGGGAAAAATAAGGGTGCGCATTATGCGTGAGTATAATGAACACATACCACGGGGATAACAATCTCATGTACAATATGCGCACAAAAACATGGGTGTGCACTACACATGGCAAACTACAGTGCTCCCAAAGATGGTGGAACGCATCCTGCAACATTGGGACCCCTGCCAGAACTGGTGTGTCGTAACACCATTTACACTAACAAACAAGCCGTAGTTCTGTAATACTTCATTATACACCCTGAGACATCGTCAGGTCCACTCACAAATTTATCTTTGGAAATAAGCTGGAAGTCATCTTTATACCCCATGTGAAAAGTTGAAAAGTAGGTGTGTCTCGGCACTGCCGGTTACAAAACGCACTATTAGCTGACTCTGAAATACTTAACCTACTTGCAAACCATGTCCTTGTATCTGTCCGCTGTGTGCCAGAAATGCTTCGAAAGGCCCGTGTTTGTGACAGCTGGGCACCACCCACTCTTCTCCCACTGCCGGGGCCCCTGTGGTGACAGGACTAACCAGCATTAGCATCAGCTCCAGCTTCCATAGTAGGAAAGCTACAGGTCCTGGAAAGGAAGAACCACGAGTTCGTGGAGCCCTTAAAACAGGTGTGTCGTGCCCAGTTGGCTTTCCTGAGGCCCACGGAATTTATATAAGGTTCCACACTTACCCATTTTATAGGTAATGGCTAGTATAAACTAAGGCTGGAAAAGTACCTAAATTGAATGAAGTCTGGTTACAAAAAGGCCCCCATTTCAAAACAAAAATCTACCACCAATCAAGCCCAAATCAGGACCTAGGTGGGCTCCCCTCCTGAGAACTGACTTGCCTCCACCTCCGTCCGGGGCCAACGCCGCTCAGGAGTAGGTCACTAGTATTGTGTGGGCTCCAAAGAGAGGTGAGCGAGGCAGCATCCAGACCGTGTTCTCTTTGTCCATAGAAGGCGGAGTTCCACTTTTCTCGAGTCGGACATTTATTAATCACAGGTGCTGTGGCCAGAAATAGCGAACTAAAGTCCTGTTCTGCTTGGTGCTGGACCAGGTGCATGCTCTCTGACTTACGTATCCCACAGCTGTAGTGAAGGCTTCCTTCTCTTCCAGCTGGCTCAGTACATTTCTCCTGGGCCACTGAGAAAGTTTGCAAAAGGAAGATCTAGATTCCCAATAGATGGGCAGCTGTACGAGGTGCTGGCTGTGGGAAGAGGGTGCAGGGGAGGTTGAGGGTGGTAGGAGCAGATACTTCGCTGTCTGGCTCTGGAGGCCAGGGCTCATGCTCGTAATCATAAAAACTGACCATGAATTTTTTCTTTGAAACTCAAATGCAGACCCACAGGCTACTTGCGGACTCTATAGATAGATGGTGGTGGGTTTGGGGTCGGGGGGTGGGGAGCTCTCTACAAGACTCTCTGACTTCAACACACATGCCCTGGGCCAACGGCTATTGAACTGATCCTTGCCCTTCTGTCATCTGGCTACTTTCAGATGCTATGATTCCAAGATTATGTTCTCCAAGAAATATTGCTCATTTCTCTTGCCAAGACAACAGCTGCTCCCCATCACTTTATCAGCAAACTTGACACATCTGTAAGTTCATTAAAATCCTTTTTTAAATGTTGACACTAATACACATGTCCCCCATTTCCCCCCTTAACCTCCCTCCACCAAGCCCCACCCCTGGCCTTCAACACATTGTCGTGTACATCCATGGGCTAGTCATTGAAACCTTTGTAAAATTAAAAAAATATATTTATTGATTTTAGAGAGAAACAAAACACAACACAACATCAGTTTCTTGTATGTACCCTGGAGATGGATCAAACCCGCAACATTGGCTTATTGAAACAATGCTCTAACCAACTGGGCCACCTGGCCAGGGCTCTCATTAAAATCTTTTAATCAGATGTAGCTAATTAAAGAGTTAAGTCATACAGTATTCTGAATTTCAAGATTAAGCCTACGTCCCTAAGTTTAAGTTTTAGTTATTCTTGACATGTTCACATGAACTTTAGAATGTTCGAATACCATGGTAAATCCTGTTGAGATTTTAAAAATAGGGTTGCATTCTTTACAATATTAAGTCTTCTCATTCATAACCAGAACATTGCTCTCCATTATTATTTTGAATGTCCTATAAAATTTTATCTTCTCCAACAAGACTAGGAAATTTGTTAAGACTTTTTCCCAGGTAACTTTTTTAAAAAATTGCTCTTGTGAGTGGATTCCATTTTCCTCCCATAAAACTTCCCAATTAAATATTGCTGTTCTATGTTTGTACATTCATTTTGTGCTCAGTCACCTTTTCCAACTTTCTTCATTGGCTCTGATAAG